>JBBBDQ010000256.1:472500-540000 GCA_037127315.1 Ascarosepion bandense | reverse complement strand
GGTTGTGATGTCCGCTTCCTTTAGTTTCAATTAACACTGTTTTGCCTCTAGATCCCTCTATACCTACACTACCATTTATTTTCTTGGTTTGTGCCGAAGGCTAGTGATTGTGATGTCCAGCTTCCTTTGGTTTTCAATTAACACTTTTTTGCCTCTAGTCCCTCTATACCTACACTACCATTTATTTTCTTGGTTTGTGTCAGGGGCTGGTGATTGTGATGTCCACTTCTGAATTCCATTAACCTTTTGCCTCTAGATCCCCTCTATACCTACACTACCATTATTTTCATGGTTTGTGTCGAGACCTAGTGATTGTGATGTCCGGTTCCTTTAGTTTTTTTCAATTAACACTTTTTTGCCTCTAGATCCCTCTATACCTACACTACCATTTATTTTCTTGGTTTGTGTCAGGAGCCTAGTGATTGTGATGTCCGGTTCCTTTAGTTTTCAATTAACGCTTTTTTGCCTCTAGATCCCTCTATACCTACCACATTCATTTTCTTGGTTTATTTGAGGCCTAGTGATTGTGATGTCCAGTTTCCTTTAGTTTTCGTCTTTGCTTTTTTTTGCCTCTGGTCCCTCTCTATACCTACTACCATTTATTTTTAGCAAAAAAGTTTGTGCAGACCTAGTGATTGTAAATCTCAGTTCACCTTTAGTTTTAATTAACACTTTTTTTGCCTATAGATCCTCTATACCTACCTCTTCATTATTTTCTTGGTTGTACAGGCTAATGCCAGTTAATGATATCACTTCCTTTAGTTTTCAATTAACACTGTTTTGCCTCTAGATCCCTCTATACTACACTACCATTTATTTTCTTGGTTTGTGCCGAGGCCTAGTGATTGTGATGTCCGCTTCCTTTAGTTTTTCAATTAACACTTTTTTGCCTCTAGATCCCTCTATACCTAAACTACCATTTATTTTTCTTGGTTTGTGCGAGGCCTAGTGGTCTTGATGTCACTTCCTTTAGTTTTTCAATTAACACTTTTGCCTCTAGACCCTCTATACCGACACTACCATTCATTTCTTGGTTTGTGCCGAGCCTAGTGATTGTGATGTCCGCTTCCTTTGGTTTCCAGTGCTTTTGCCTCTAGATCCCTCTATACCTACACTACCATTTATTTTCTTGGTTTGTGTCGAGGCCTAGTGATTGTGATGTCCCACTTCCTTTAGTTTCAATTAACACTGTTTTGCCTCCTAGATCCTCTATGCCTACACTACCATTTATTTTCTTGGTTTGTGCCGAGGCCTAGTGATTGTGATGTCCGCTTCCTTTAGTTTTCAATTAACACTTTTGCCTCTAGATCCCTCTATACCTACACCATTTATTTTCTTGGTTTGTGTCGAGGCCTAGTAATTTATGATGTCCGCTTCCTTTAGTTTTCAATTAACACTTTTTTGCCTCTAGATCCTCTATACCTACACTACCATTTATTTTCATGGTTTGTGTCCAGGCCTAGTGATTGTGATGTCCGGTTCCTTTAGTTTTCAATTAACACTTTTTGCCTCTAGATCCCACTCTATACCTACACTACCATTTATTTTCTTGGTTTGTGTCAGAGGCTAGTGATTGTGATGTCAGTTTCCTTTAGTTTTCAATTAACACTTTTTTGCCTCTAGATCCCTCTATACCTACACTACCATTCATTTTCTTGGTTTGTGCCGAGGCCTAGTGATTGTGATGTCAGTTCCTTTAGTTTCAATTAACACTTTTTTGCCTCTAGATCCCTCTATACCTACACTACCATTTATTTTCTTGGTTTGTGCCGAGGCCTAGTGATTGTGATGTCAGTTCCTTTAGTTTTCAATTAACACTTTTTTGCCTCCTAGATCCTCTATACCTACACTACCATTTATTTTCTTGGTTTGTGCCGAGGCTTAGTGATTGTGATGTCCGCTTCCTTTAGTTTTTCGATGCTTATGTTTTGCCTCTAGATCCCTCTATACCTACACTACCATTTATTTTTCTTGGTTTATGCCGAGGCCTAGTGATTGTGATGTCCGCTTCCTTTGGTTTTCAATTAACACTTTTTTGCCTCTAGATCCCTCTATACCTACACTACCATTTATTTTCTTGGTTTGTGCCGAGGCCTAGTGATTGTGATGTCCGCTTCCTTTAGTTTTCAATTAACACTTTTTTGCCTCTAGATCCCTCTATACCGACACTACCATTCATTTTCTTGGTTTGTGCCGAGCCCTAGTGATTGTGATGTCCGCTTCCTTTAGTTTTCAATTAACACTTTTTTGCCTCTAGATCCCTCTATACCTACACTACCATTTATTTTCTTGGTTTGTGCCGAGGCCTAGTGATTGTGATGTCCGGTTCCTTTAGTTTTCAATTAACACTTTTTTGCCTCTAGATCCCTCTATACCTACACTACCATTTATTTTCTTGGTTTGTGCCGAGGCCTAGTGATTGTGATGTCCGCTTCCTTTAGTTTACAATTAACACTTTTTTGCCTCTAGATCCCTCTATACCTACACTACCATTTATTTTCTTGGTTTGTGCCGTGGCCTAGTGATTGTGATGTCCGCTTCCTTTAGTTTTCAATTAACACTTTTTTGCCTCTAGATCCCTCTATACCTACACTACCATTTATTTTCTTGGTTTGTGCCGAGGCCTAGTGATTGTGATGTCCGCTTCCTTTAGTTTTCAATTAACACTTTTTTTGCCTCCTAGATCCTCTACGCCTACACTACCATTCATTTTCTTGGTTTGTACCGAGCCCTAGTGATTGTGATATCCGCTTCCTTTAGTTTTTCAATTAACACTTTTTGCCTCTAGATCCTCTATACCTACACTACCATTTATTTTCTTGGTTTGTGCCGAGGGCCTAGTGATTGTGATGTCCGCTTCCTTTAGTTTTTCAATTAACACTTTTTTGCCTCTAGATCCTTTCTCTAGCTGCTTTTGATTGTGTAAAACTAGTATTGTGTTGATCGCTCTTTGGTTTCAATTGCTTTTTGCCTCCAGATATACTTTTTTTATTCTTCTACTGATTAAATCAGACTGATCATTGCGTCACTCTATTCAGATTTTCAATTATTTTTTTTGCCTCCAGATCCTCCACATCCTGCATCTTTCTTTTGATTATTGTCAAAACTAGTAATATATTGTCCTCTTTTAATTTTCAATACTTTTGCCTCAAATCCTCCACCACCACACTTCTTCAACTGCGGTTTATGTCAATTTCTAGTGATTGTGATGTCAGTTCCTTTAGTTTCAATTAACACTTTTTTGCCTCTAGATCCCTCTATACCTACACTACCATTTATTTTCTTGGTTTGTGCCGAGGCCTAGTGATTGTGATGTCCGCTTCCTTTAGTTTTCAATTAACACTTTTTTGCCTCTAGATCCCTCTGTACCTACCTTCCATTTGTTTTCTTGGTTTGTGCCGAGGCCTAGTGATTGTGATGTCCGCTTCCTTTAAGTTTTCAATTAACACTTTTGCCTCTAGATCCCTCTATACCTACACTACCATTTATTTTTCTTGGTTTTGTGTCAGGCCTAGTGATTGTGATGTCCGCTTCCTTTAGTTTCAATTAACACTTTTTTGCCTCTAGATCCCTCTATACCTCCACTACCATTTATTTTCTTGGTTTGTGTAGAATAGTGATTATGATGTCCGCTTCCTTTAGTTTTCAATTAACACTTTTTTGCCTCTAGATCCCTCTATACCTACACTACCATTTATTTTCTTGGTTTGTGTCGAGGCCTAGTGATTGTAGTGTCCGGTTCCTTTAGTTTTCAATTAACACTTTTTTGCCTCTAGATCCCTCTATACCTACACTACCATTTATTTTCTTGGTTTGTGCCGGCCCTAGTGATTGTGATGTCCGGTTCCTTTAGTTTTCAATTAACACTTTTTTGCCTCTAGAATCCCTCTATACCTACACTACCATTTATTTTCTTGGTTTGTGCCGAGCCTAGTGATTGTGATGTCCGGTTCCTTTAGTTTTTCAATTAACACTTTTTTGCTTCTAGATCCCTCTATACCTACACTACCATTCATTTTCTTGGTTTGTGCCGAGCCCTAGTGATTGTGATGTCCGGTTCCTTTAGTTTTTCAATTAACACTTTTTTGCCACTAGATCCCTCTATACCTACACTACCATTCATTTTCTTGGTTTGTGCCGAGCCCTAGTGATTGTGATGTCCGGTTCCTTTAGTTTTCAATTAACACTTTTTTGCCTCTAGATCCCTCTATACCTACACTACCATTTATTTTCTTGGTTTGTGCCGAGCCCTAGTGATTGTGATGTCCGGTTCCTTTAGTTTTCAATTAACACTTTTTTGCCTCTAGATCCCTCTATACCTACACTACCATTCATTTTCTTGGTTTGTGCCGAGGCCTGGTGATTGTGATGTCCGCTTCCTTTAGTTTTCAATTAACACTTTTTTGCCTCTAGATCCCTCTATACCTACACTACCATTCATTTTCTTGGTTTGTGCCGAGCCCTAGTGATTGTGATGTCCGGTTCCTTTAGTTTTCAATTAACACTTTTTTGCCTCTAGATCCCTCTATACCTACACTACCATTCATTTTCTTGGTTTGTGCCGAGCCCTAGTGATTGTGATGTCCGCTTCCTTTAGTTTTCAATTAACACTTTTTTGCCTCTAGATCCCTCTATACCTACACTACCATTCATTTTCTTGGTTTGTGCCGAGCCCTAGTGATTGTGATGTCCGGTTCCTTTAGTTTTCAATTAACAATTTTTTGCCTCTAGATCCCTCTATACCTACACTACCATTCATTTTCTTGGTTTGTGCCGAGCCCTAGTGATTGTGATGTCCGCTTCCTTTAGTTTTCAATTAACACTTTTTTGCCTCTAGATCCCTCTATACCTACACTACCATTCATTTTCTTGTTTTGTGCCGAGCCCTAGTGATTGTGATGTCCGGTTCCTTTAGTTTTCAATTAACACTTTTTTGCCTCTAGATCCCTCTATACCTACACTACCATTCATTTTCTTGGTTTGTGCCGAGCCCTAGTGATTGTGATGTCCGGTTCCTTTAGTTTTCAATTAACACTTTTTTGCCTCTAGATCCCTCTATACCTACACTACCATTTATTTTCTTGGTTTGTGCCGAGGCCTAGTGATTGTGATGTCCGGTTCCTTTTACACAGAAAATACTTTCTTTATTACGCTTAATTACTCCAATTAAGAAAAATATTTTTTTTTTACTTAACCCACTTACGTTATTGGCAGAGTGAGTCATGATTTTTTTTTTAAATCTCAAATTCGACCCGCAGTGAAAGTGAACTGACCTCTTCTGGTTTACATCACGCATGCCCCCCATTTTTCTTTTTACTCATGCCTAAAAAGTGAAAAGGGGTTACTCTTATATATTCAAAGAAATCGCAGAGCACCTGATGACAAATTCTCAGTAAGCCGAAGCATACTCTGAGTAAATGCTGACCGTTTTATGCAGATCTCATACTGAGTTCCATTTTGGGACAATTTTTATTAATTCCAAGCAGCCTTTCGTGTGTAATGAGAAGGAAGAAGGAATGACTGAAAAAACTTAATAACTTAATAATTAGCGTTTCTTTTGTCTTTTCAGTTTATTATTTTATTATGCCATCTCTGATGAAGTACGACAAATGATAAAACCTTATTTTTTAAATTTTTGATCTCCCTGGATTTGTAGATAAAACTTAACTCTTTTTATTTTTTCTTATTTTACCCCTAAACTTTAATGATGCATGTGTTATATGGTTATTTTTTTTTAAGCGTAGCTTAGATGTTGCACAAGGCCGAAAATATGGGGTATCGAATTAAAATTAAACACACTCGGTCAGTTAAGTGCCATGCGTTATACACGCTTGGACAATCATGTCTCTTTTGAGACATGACTGATTAGGCAGAAGATTTTCACGCACTAATTTGCCACCACTTTCAGTGGTAGACTGGTCGCCAAGCAAAGCTATAGAACCCAATATGTTCTGCTATTTTACCCATAGTTGGAGAGAAAGTCACGGATGAATACCTTTCCTAAAAGTTTTTTGTGCGTAAGTGAATGCAATAAATTTGACTGAAATTCGAATTCAGCCTTCCAAGTTCTATTTCCGAGAAGATATCCACTGCCATACAACGCACAACTAAGTCGTAATCGCTCTACAACACTCTGTAGTGCCAAATGTCTTTGATGCCATTATTAAATTTTGTAAGGTAAACAAATGTTACAAGTATGTTTTTTGTATTTCTGTGAAGGGATTGCTTTTTTTTTTTCTTCTATTTTTTTTTCTTTTTCGTGCATCTTCAGTTAAGAACTGCCTAGTAAATCAAGGAGAGTAGGTTTGGAGACTTGAAGTGCTCTCAAAGAATATGTCTCTGCGCCATAAGTCGCTCATATCTTCTCTCCATGGATTAAATAACCACACCTCCTCTACGTATAATTCTCAGAGGAGGTTGAGATTTCACAATCCCACCAAATTCCCCAGAACTCATCAAATGACCAACCAGAACGTGTAAAGGTGCTTCTTGGTTGAACAGAGATCTTTTCAGTTCCTCGCAAACTCTTGTGTTTTTTGTTTACATACATAAGTACATACATACATCCATACATATTTACACGTGCATTATTTTCACACATACATTTAAACCTACATTTATAGCCACAATTAAAATAAACATGTATTGCTTTTATTACACGTGGCACACATACATATAAACAGGCATGGATTTCCTAGATTAAAAACAATTATCTATTGCTTTATTATACGTGACACGTATCTAACCGAAGAAATCAAGCCTCAGTCAACATTCTTATATATTTTGGCAAGCAGATATTTTTATCGTAAATTTTAAAAAATGCCCGATATAGGGGTGTAGAAACGGCCCTGACGAGAGAACATTATAATGGTGTCCTCACGAAACTTCGAAGTCAGCATGAATCTAATCTGCTCTGTTAAAATACACACACTTTTTACTTATATATATATATATATATATATGTATAGTAAGATTTTGTGTCTGTATCTGTCTGTCTGTGTGTCCTTTATCCGATTCTCACCAAACAAGTATTTTTTAGGCTTCCGATCAGGTCATGGGTTACTTATTTTTTCCTATTTTCCCCCGATATCGGAAATCGATGCCTGATATCCGATGATGTCTGATCAAGATCAGGATTTCAGACCTTTTATCGTTGTTCTTGCTGCAGAATTTGCTCTAACTTGGTAAATTTATAGTTTTTAGTCTCAAACAAACGATTCATTTTCCTCTATATCGGAAATCTATACTCCCGATATTCTATCGAATCTGATCAAAAACCGATATTCAGCCATCAATATTGCTCATTATCTCCAATTTTACTCCCGATGGGTACGATAAGTTTTCATGGACTTAGATTAGTTTACCCTTGAATGACTTATTTGTCTTCGATATTGGAAATCAATACACCGATATCCTATCGGGTCTGATCAAAATCAGGTTTTCAGCTCTTTTATGTTGGTTTTTGCTTCGGGTTTTGCTCTAAGTAGATATACTTGTAGTTCTTAGTCTCACCCATGATACCATTTCCTCAGAGGACTTATTTAGCCTTCAAAATTCAGTTTGCGACGAAAAACTTATTTCACATCGATACCGGAAATCAAAATTGACTTACATCCATTCATTTTTCTTTCAGTCTACGGTTTCGCTTTAACTGGAAACAACTATTGCTTTTTAGTCTTTCGTGCCAACGTCCAAAGAGTCTAAGCTCTAGGACCATGGATTAGTTTTAAAGCTTTCATTACACCCAAGCAACGCCGGGCTCTATTGCTAGTATATATATATATATATATATATATATATATATATATATATATATTACAACTGAGTGACACCTACGTAAAAATGACTTGAATTTAACGTACTTTTTAAGCCCGTTAGATTTTTAGCCACAAATGACTTGATAACTAGAGTGCCAATATTCCATGAATTCATTAATAAATGTCTAAAAGAACTTAACTGCAAAGTTTCACGTTAAAATGGTCATCAAGATTAGATTGGCTGATAAATCTATTTAATTATTACTAGATATCTTATTTATACTTCCGAAAACAAAAGATTACAGACAACAAAATTCAAATTTAAAATATGCAATACACTAGGGCCCGTTAACAACGTGGCAACATTTATCTATTTAGAAGCAATAAATATCAAATAAATATGAATAAAAAAATAAAATAAAACATACTAATCAGCTAATTAAATAAAAACTCGGACAGTTTAACTGTTTCTAATTACTTTCCCCTGCACAGGACGATCTTAACCTGTTTCAAGTCAAAGGTCAACGTTTATCTATCTTCCGTATTCTCACAACCGTTCACACTTTTTCGTAAAAATCATATCTCAGATCTCATTTAATAACCCACTACTTTGAGTGGCTTTTGATCTTTGTACTGCGTAAAATTTAGTAAAAACAAAATCAAATATAAAAACTGCTAGTGAGCTTTCGAAAATGACAGAAAACAAAAGTGAAAACCAAACAAGATTTTTCAGATTATTTTTTGCGTTATTTTATTTATTTTATTAATATTAAAATTTTACAATAAACTTCTGTTTTAGGTTTTATTTTCAAACTTGCAAAATACATTTACTTTAGTTTTCCTAACTTAAAAAATATTTTTATCAAACTAAACTATGTAGAGTTTTGTCGAAGACAAGCGCATAGGTATGTTTACAAAATTGACGAGATGAGAGAAAAACGTTTCATTGAAAAAAGCAGACATTTTCATAAACAAGTATAGTTCAGTTACACAAGACAAAATTTGTTGCAAACTTTGTAACCAATAAAATTTTCTTCCAATGTGCCATACTCCTTCAGGACGTTGACGATATTGGCTCTCCACAATTTCCTGTCCTTTGTAACAATAAGTAAATTCGTGTTTTTCTATATATCCTAAACCCTCTTTTGATCTATTTATATATGTATATATCTATCTATGTCTGTTCTGATCTATCTACATTTGTCTGTTCTGATCTATTTATTCATGTATGTTCCTAAATTTGTCTATTTTGATCTGTGTATCTGTTAATATATTTATCTATCTACATTTGCCAGTTCTGATCTATCTATCTATCTATCTATCTATACTCTGCTCTGTCTATTTGTTTATATTTGTCTATTCTGAACTACCTAATTTCATTTGGCTATTCTGATCTATCTACATTTTTCCGTGTTGGATTTACATGTACATTTATATTTTCTGATCTATCTATCTATCTATCTATCTATCTATCTATCTATCTATCTATCTATCTATCTATCTATCTATCTATTCATTCAACCAACCCAACCAAAAATACCTAAACTGCTCAAAAAATTGTTCTCCAACATTCGTGTTATTCGTACTAATTTTATCAATGTAGAATTGTTCCTCTTCGAAATGTTCCCAGATATTCTAACTCTGTGAAACTACTCTTAGCTCTGCGATACCCTCCTCTGACTTCTCACTTCCTGGTTATCTTCCTTTTTGGGAGAATATTCACGTGCAAGGTTAAGGAGTTTGTGTCTGCAAACATCTCCCACTGGCTAAGGACCTCTCTCTCGAATCTCCAGACCATTTTTACATATATTAGCGTTTCTCTCTACTAGAAGTCAGCTATCGGTTTAGGCATCAGACATTAATAAGAGTGAAACACTTTATAAACGTGTCATGGGAGCTGCGAAACCTTTCGATAGCGAGTAAGAGAAAGTGTCGCCTGTCAATGATCCAAAGGGTGCGGGTTTTTAGAGGCAAACGGAGTAATTTTGAACATTTGTTATGACTTGTTTTTATAGTCATTTTAGCTTGTTTTGGTGTCAGAAACCCAACCCAAAGTTATTAAAACTATTTTTGGATTCTATCTTGGATTTTACATTTAATAGCGTCTACAGGAAGTTTAAATTTTAAACTTAAAATCGAAGGATTTGCGGATTCAGAAAGATTAAGTACGAACTGAATGGCAATATTTTAAAATCGTACTCGAATATGAAAATTTGTTTTGGCGCGTGAAACCCACCCACAAAGTTTTTAAAAGAGATTTTGATACACCATATATATATATGGCTCTGTCGTCGTTTTTTTAAGTATAAAGGCCAATCAGCTCAGTTTTTAGAAAAAATAATCATACTACCCGCACATATCATGTTATCATAGCAGTGAAGGCTTCTATCAGAAACAACTACACACCTTTTGAAAGGGCCAAATACAGGGAACAGTTGTGCAGCATGCCACAATGTCCCCAAGCTACCCTCTGGAGGTTTTGAATTCAGAGTTGTCCATTCTTTAGAACTTTTATCATCCAAGGTTATAGCACCCAATTAGCCCTTCTGTTTACCCATCGCTGCGGGGAGAAGAAATTAATTTATCCCTTCACTAAATGTATTAGTACACACCCATCCACAGTAAATAAATTTAGCTCTTTGTGTTTTACATTTCTATTTTGTAAGATTACAATGCTGAATGAATCTCTCATTGTTGGCCCCTAAACTTGAAAGACGTGTTAAAAATACTATATGAAGGAATCATTCTAACGGTAGAAAAGTTTTTCGGCGATAAAGTACAAATTTGTTAAAATCGTAGTCGAATATTTAAAAAAGTAGTGTATTCTTTTGGATAGGTCTTAAACAATAATCGAATATCCTAATAGCTCTCCGTGTCGGCGATGCAAAAAGTAATGGCTGCTTTTATTGTACCAAAGTTGAATCCTTTTGTCTACATGATATTTTCTAGTTTTCTTGTATATCGTCTAATTTTAACAATTAAGTTAGATTTATGATTTTTTTTTCGTGCAAAGATAATATTTTTCAGGTTTAATTGCCTTAAAAGTTAAACGAAAATTACTTTTGTGACACATTAGTTTTCTTCAATGTTTAAAAGTTGGACAAAATACCTATTAGCCTGCCTATAATATTAATAATGTCTTCGATGAAAGTATAACTTTATGATGAAAATTAATTTTCAATTCATTTTAAAAAAACATCCTTCTCGGTATTTACATTATTCGGACTATTGTCCTCATCTTTGTTGCCATTTGTACGACGTTTTGGCCGTTGTATGCTTCGGCCTTCTTCAGGTGCTAGGAATGTCGAACCGAACCCTTTATTACAATCACTGGATGATATGGACTCAATTTCTGGCATAAAGCCTTGATTCGAAGTCATGGTTTATATCCCTCTAACCCTGCAAGTTACTTGTTCACCACTGCTGTAGCTTGGTATACAAATGGCAACAAAGATGAGGGCAATAGTCCGAATAATGTAAATACTGTAAATACTACCATATCTCAGAAATCTTAACTGGTTGGTTGCTGCAGTTCCAAAATAAAGAGACAAGACAAAAAAAATTGAATGACGTTTCCAGTTTCAAATGAAACCGCTGAAAAATTAAAGGCTGTAATCGACAATTGCAGAACCGTTTAAATGAAATTACTAAAATGCAGATATTTGATAAAAGAATGACACCCGAAAACGTGAAAGTAAAAAAAGAATATTTTGTTTCACAAAATTTAACATGAATTTAGGCAACAATGGCACTGTAAAAATGGCACAAGTGGGTAAAATATCCATCTGATGACGGTTGATCTATGTTTGTATGCATTTATACTTGGAAGAAAATATCTTTTTATATTATTACTTAATATGACTTCCATGTTGGGATTGTGGTAGAGCCAGTGAGATCATTTGTGTGCATTTAATAGTTCCAGGACAATCGAACCAGGTGTAAACAAACAGACAAAAATTGTACCCTAATTAAAAATTTAACAGCTTAAAACTAAATATCGACTAGTGTCTAATTTTAAGTTGTTAGAAGATTTTTTTCACTTGTGCAATTATTATCGTTCCCACCAATGACATATCTGCAGACGTCGTTTTGTATCAATGTGATCGATACCGACTTGGCAGCTCGGCTGCAGTCGTTATCTCACCGGCGTGACGTGGCTTCCCTGTGCCTCTTCTATAAATATTTTCACGGCTTCTGCTCCAAGGAACTTAGCCCACTGGTGCCCCCTAGGTGTAAATTTACACGAGCTACTAGATTAGCAACTAGGTCCCACCTTTTTACAATGAAACCGATAAAATGTAACAGCAATTTCTACTCTAAAAGCTTCTTTTCACGCACTTCCCGCCTATGGAATTCCCTTTCATATACTTGCTTCCCCGAGAGCTACAATCTCCAGAAATTTAAATGTAAGGTCAATAGACATCTTCTCTCTCACTAGCTTGCATCCATTCTCTCAAGCTCTTTTTTTCCATCTACACCACCCCTGTTCTCGGTATTCTCATCCGTCTATTACGCTCTTCCTGATATTTTCTATAAGTAAACCCTCTTTCTCATCACTTTCCCCTATGCAGTAGAATGTCTTGCTCGAGATGAAATGATTAGAAAAAAATCTAAATCAAAATCCCCTCTACAATCAAACCTTATTTTTCATTTGCTAGGTCTTTGAGCAATGGTTAGCAAACAGTTCGATAATTACAAAGCACCCAAAACCTGCGGCTTTGTTCTTCAGTTTAATATGTTGGTTGGTTGTTTTGTTTTTATAGCATATCAACCTCGGTGGGTCATTTATTGCCAACTATTTTTTTCTTATTTGTTTATTGCTGGTAATACATTTTTCTTTCAACAATTTATTGTTGTTTTTTATATAAGTTTTTGTGTCTAGTAATACATTTTTCCTTTTCGAGTATGAAGATTCATTGGGATTTGTTTTGTTTTTTTTGTTTGTTTGTTTTTATTTTTTTTGTTTTGTTTTTTTAAGGGCAGGGTCCCAAGAACTACCCTTGTTATTTAACCCATAACTGGAGGGAAAGGACAGATTAATACATTTCCCAAGGGTATACAACTGGAATTCGAACTCGTCTCACCGATTTCTCTTTCCGAGCCGATATCCACTGCACCACAACGCACATCCGTCACTAAACGCTTACAGCACCTGGTATTCTTAAGCGGTCACCCATCTAAATACTGACCAGGCTCAACGTTACTTAACTTCGGTGTTCGAACGGGAACCGGTGTATTCAACGTGATAGGCCGTAAGTCAGTTTAATATGTACGCACCTTAACAATAAGCACTTGTGTCAAAACTATCTCACAGATATTTAATACTTTCATCACAGGATGCTCAAAACTTGAGGCCTTTTGCCAGGTTAATCTAATGATCTGGGAAATTTACTGCTAAGCAAAGGTTATCGAAATAGCGTCGCATACAGTTACGGTTATAGAGAATTACGATATATATTTGTGTTTTGTCGATAGGACAAATATTAACCCAACGGCATCTTTGCAAAAGAATATGATAGGACAGAGAGACGAGACGCTTACTGCATGCAGGCTTCTAATGTCGTTGGCAGACCCTCCTAGCGTTTTACCGACAATCAAATGGACAGAGCCGCCCACCGTCAAACCCAAAAGCACATCCACAAAGTATTTGCGAATATGTTAAAATATAAAATCGACCAATGTTTCTTCTTCTTTTATGTGCCCTGTCCTTTCAGGACGTAGGCGATTATGGCTTTCCACGTTTCCCTATTCTTGGTGGCTCTTAGCACGCTTTCTCCTGTTACATCACGCAACCCTCGTTCCGTCATCCACCTGATTAGGTCCTTCAAATACGTTATCCGCTGCTTTCCCTTGTCTTTTTTCCCCTCTACCTGGCCTGTTAGTGTCAGGTTCTCCAAGCCCTCCTTCCTCATTGTATGTCTCAGGAACTTCAGCTGTCTCTTCCTGCTGCTCAGTATTAATTTCCTTTTAGTTTCCATCCTTTCCAAAACATCACATGCTCGGTCCATGATATTCGCAGCATCCTTCTTTAGAACCACATTTCAGTTGCTTCAAGTTTTTTCTTCATCCTCGAAGATATTGTCCAACATTCACTGCCATATTGAAGAACCGACATCACATAACAATCCAGTTCTCTCTTTCTCTAGCGAAATTGTCCTGTTTCTTAATAATTTACTCAATTTCTGGAATGCTTTCTTCGCCATGCCAATTCACCTTCGGATCTCTGTTTCGCACTTTCCGTCTTCCGGTAGAACACTTCCCAGGTATTTAAATTTTTGTACCTGCTTGATTTTAATATCCCCCACCTGTATTTGGCATTTTGGGCCGCCCTTTTTGCTGATGACCATGCATCCGGTTTTCTTGCAGTTTATTTGTAGTCCTTGCTTGTCACTCTCTTCAGCTACCTTCTGTAGGAGGTCTTGTATTTTCCTATCCGTGCCTGCTATCAGCACTGTATCATCTGCGTACCTTATATTGTTTAAAATGTGGCCTCCGATGACGAATCCTGGCATAATTTCTAGGGTTCTCAGAAACTCGATAAATAAAGAAAATTATTTCGAACTTAAATAATAATTTGATTTGTTGTGAAATCTGCACCAAATTCTGCATTTGCTGTCTTGTGTCAGTCTAAGCTAAAATTCGTAAATGTCTAACTATAATTTTTACAAGACAGGAGAATCCATTATACATGCTTTTCAGTTACCCTGTATATTATTTTCCGCGCATTCTGTAAATGGCTCTGGTGTGTCATTTGCCAAACGTTAATAAAATAAGATGTAATTATTTATTCTTTCCCTATTTTTCTAAAGTGGATCGCACTGCTTATCGGTAATGAGCTTTTTCTTTATTTTAATGATAGCATCTGAGGTAATTAATACTTACGGAAGAAAGCTCTGTTTTGCGTTTAAACAATTGTTCTAAATATCTCCACGATAAGTTCTTTTATTGAGTTGTTAATTCTGCCAATCATGGAAATATTCTGATACGCTTCACACTTTTAATGGCACTTCATCATTTTTGTTGCTTATATTTTAAGCTTATTATTGCTCTAATTCTGGGCTCACGTTCTTTTTTCTAATTTCCTTCTGCTTGCAAATGACTTTAGCTGTTTTTCTAAGCATTTTTTCTCTCTTTTTTTCCTGGCTTTTCGTGTCTATATTCGACTTTCGTCAATTTTTTTCGTATTTTCTTTCTTATCGTTCTTTTTTATTCGTACTTTCTTTTATTTTCCTTTCGTTGTTTTTCATCTCTAATTCTTTTATTTCTTTCATTGCTTTTTTTTCATCTTTTATTTCTTATGTTTATTTTTTTATTTTTATTCGTACTTTTTTCCTTTCGTTGTTTTTCATCTCTTATTCTTTTATTTCTTTCATTGCTTTTTTTCATCTTTTATTTTTATTTTTTATTTTTTATTTTTATTCGTGCTTTCTTTTATTTTCCTTTCGTTGTTTTTCATCTCTTATTCTTTTATTTCTTTCATTGTTTTTTTTCATCTTTTATTTTTATTTTTTATTTTTTTATTCGTGCTTTTTTTATTTTCCTTTCGTTGTTTTTCATCTCTTATTCTTTTATTTCTTTCATTGTTTTTTTTCATCTTTTATTTTTATTTTTTATTTTTTTATTCGTGCTTTTTTTATTTTCCTTTCGTTGTTTTTCATCTCTTATTCTTTTATTTCTTTCATTGTTTTTTTTTTTCATCTTTTATTTTTTTTTTCGTACTTTCTTTTATTTTCCTTTCATTGTTTTTCATCTGGAATTCTTTATTTCTTGTATTTCTTTCATTGCATTTTTTTTTTCATCTTTTATTTCTTGTTCATTTTTTTTTTTTTTTTTTGTTTTTGTATCATTTGCCTCCTTTTTCCAATCAGGGTTTTGTTCTTATTTCGTTTTTTGTTTTTCTGTTGAAATATTCTTTCATCTTTTAATTTTCTTTTTTCTCTGTTGCTCTCTTCCGTTTTCCCTTTTCTCATAATTCTTTTTTATTTCTTTCATTTATTTCCTCGTTCTTTCTTTTGTTCAATTCCTACCTTTTTTCCACGTGTAGCTTAACTTTCGCTTTCTCGACTCTTTCCTCCTTCCTTCAATTTTGCTCTTTCACTTTCTGACCTTCACTATTCAAGTCTGATTTTTAGTAATTCTTTTCCAATCTAACCAAATGTTTCCTTCCTACCTCCTGCTTCTGACTTCCATTGCCAAGACCGTACCTTTCCGCCTCAGCCGAGAAGTAATAAATGTTATTAGAGGCAACTACGGTGCACTCTCTTCTAATACTGCAGCACTGTCGGACCTCGGCGCTTCCGTTGCACGGTAGTCGCATATCCGACCTTATTCAGAGAAACGAATGTAAGTAAAACTCGGTGCTAAACACCAAGTTAGCGGCAGATTCAATGCAGGCTTCTAATGTTCATGAAGCTAATACAGAAAAAGAACGAGAAAAAACAGATTGAAACAAAGCCGATAATCCTAATCGGTTAAACTAAACGCATATCTTCAGCAATGGTTTATTTTCTGGCCAGTATATTCCTAAAATACTTTTTTGTAAAAGCTAATGAATATCGAGGGGTGTGCGTTTCGGTGCTTTGGATATCGGCGTGGAACGAGAAATCGGGGATCCGAGTTCGAATTCCAACTGAATTCTATTGCATTCACTTACGCGCAAATATCCTTGGGAAAGGTATTAATCCATCTATTCCTTCCAGTTATGGGTTAAATAACAGGAGAGATTGGGTTCTATAGCCTTGGTCGGCAACCAGTCTATCGCAGTCTATGGCAACCTACTGCGGGATAATCTTCTGCCCAGTCGGCCATGTCTCTTTCGAGACATGATCGCCCAAGCGTGTATCACGTATGGCACTTAACTGACTGAATGAATATTGAGGGATGTGCAGTTATTGATAAATAAATGTCATTTAAAAAAAATAAACATCTACTCGAAATCAAAGATCATTTTTGTCTGCATCGACAGTTTTCAGTCTTTTTATACCTGCGAATCTTGGAGATTAACAGCAGAATTATAGCGCAAAATCCAAGCATTAGAAACTAAATTCAACGGGATTATCTCCTGTATGCCCCACATAGATTATTTGTTGTCACCAAAATAAACAATTGTGGTACAAAGACAAAGGGATTAAAGGGGTAAATCTAGTCAACATTAACTAATTATCCTAGACCGATCTAACCCGATTCACTACCCACTGATCCGTTATAATTTGCCCATTCACTACATGAACTCATCTGTCATATTCAATTTTTTTCTTTTTTCTGATATAACATTTAGTTAAATTCTACTACTGTTTTTTGTTTAAAAGTTGCTTTTTAGTTTCATTCAGCAATTAGTATCCTATTTTTTTTAGTCCAAAAGTTACTGCTCTAAATTTAACCTTTTTTATGTAATTTTTCTTTACCGTTTCCTGATTTTTTGTTTTTTTGTTTTTTTTTTCTTATTCGTTCAATTTTATTTTTTTAAATGATCAATATCAAAAGTTTCTTTTAATGTCGTCATGAGATGATGACATGATCTAATTAAAATATTTTTTTACAGGGATGCTCCCCAATTTTTGTTCACACCTCCATTTATAAGGCTCTCAAACTAACATTCCTCGTTAAGATTGGTGGCATGTCTCTTGAAAGTTTTTTATGACCTTTCCAAGTCGTTTTGTTTTTGCTTTTTTTTTTTTGTCGTACTTCATTTTTCTCGCTGAACTTAGTTTCTTTTTTCCCTATATAATCTGTATTTAAATTATGTTTTGTTATTTACTTTGCTTTAAATTTTAGTTGTCTCTGTATTGATTTGTTTCGAGTTTATTTCTTATATATATAAAATCATGAAAATAGCCAAAATGAAGACATGGATGTAGAAACTAGATGTAGCCTAGTATTGAACTCACAAATCTAAGAATAATGTTGTTTATGTTCTTAAGGACACATGGCCTAGACGTTGGTTAGATCATGACTTGACTCTTAGAATTGTGATTTCAATACCAGGCTACAGCAGTGGTGAACAAGTAACTTGCAGGGTTAGAGGGAGATAACTCATGACTTCCAATCAATGCCTTACGCAAGGAATGAGAATGATATACCCCAGTGGTTGTAATAAAGGGCTCGGTTCGAAATTCGTATCATCTGAAGGAGGCCAGAGCGTACAACGGCCGAAACGTCATACAAATAGCAACAACGATGAGGACAATAGTCCGAATAATGTAAATACTGCGAGTCTATGGTATTTAAATTTTTTATGCTGGTGTAGGTTACGGCATTTGATTATTGTAATAAACGTACATATAATGTACATATAATGTTTATATATAAAACACTAATCATCGTAAAATAAAAAAGCTTTCGTGACAACAGTGCAACTAAAATAAGAATATATATATATATATATATATCTCATGCACTCAATCATTCAATGTTAAAAATGGCGCACAAATAAAACTATATGGAATTTATTTAAAGCAGCAAAACATTTTTTGTCTTTATTTCTGCTTACTTTTCATCAATTACCTTATTGCGTTTTGGTTCACCGTTTTTCAACGTAAAATGTACGAAGGTGCAAAAGTTAGTAAAACAGGAACCACTTCCCGTACGTTATAACCAAATTTATGCTAAGAAATAAGCTAATAAAAATGCTAATTACTTAAAGATAACAGAAAACTTAAAAAAAAACAAAAACTAAGCGACTTTTTAATATTTATTCTACCAGGTTTTTTATTTTAAAAAATGATTAAAAACAAACATGTAATATATCAATTATTTCATGCATATGTATGAATGAAGTCTCTCGAAAAACAAATACACAAAGAAATAAAAGATAACTTTAAGATTTACTTACTTATATCATTAGTCCTTGTATTTTTAAGAATCAGTAAGTTTAAGGTGAGAATTGATATGTGTCGATCTGTTTCAATGGCTGACTAACTGCAATTATAACGATATTTCTTCAAAAGAAATCAATAGAAAAAATATTTCATGGAAGGCGGAAACTGCAAGCATTAAAATAGGTTTTCGCAAATCTGTTACGGTTTCAGTGATCATTATATGAAAATTCATTAAACCGTAATGGATTTGCCAAAACCAGTTTTAAAGTTTGCAGTTTTTGCCTTCCGTGATATGAAAATAGGATGTGCTTTTTAGTGCAGTCGATATCGACTCGGAACGACAAATCGGGGAGCCGAGTTCGAATTCCAGTTGAATTCCTTTCATTCATTTACGCGCAAATACCCTTGGGAAAGGTATTAATACTTCTCTTCCTTCCGGTTATGGGTTAAATAACAGGACAGATGGAGTTCTATAGCCTTGACCTTCAACCAGTCTAACGCAGAAAGCAATGGCAACCTAATGCGGGATAAACTTCTGCCCAGTCAGTCCTGTCTCTTTCGAAACATGATCGCCCAAACCATGTCTGTTAACTGACTGATATGAAAATTGATTTTAGCTGGTTTTATAAAATTGGTTTTTAGACCTAAGTGCTTCTCTTGACAACTATACGATGTTTGGAGCTTTGCTATAATGTTCGATCGTGAAGCCTTCTACTTCATCTTTAAATAGCAGAATATGCCGGTCGTTGTAATCGGCCAGAAAGCAACTTGCCCCGAGGAATCAACTGAGAACAAATCTGAGTTTTCATTCACAAAAAAAAAAAAAAGAAACTCCTCAAAATAAAATTACAGTTTAAAGCCACGTATTGAAAGGAATCTATGCTGCTGGAAGTAACGGATCCCTCGTCTTCTGCCTCGTTTTTCCCAACATCGAGAAAAGTATTTGCCCACCGCCAAAGTTAGTCACGCACACTCCATCCAAACAACAAAAAAGACATTCAAAACCTTCCATTCCCTTCACTCTTTAAAGCTACACACAAAACAGCAGGGCTTACGGCCGATAAGGTTGAATACACCGGTTCTCGTTCGATCACCGAAGTTAAGCAACGTTGAGCCTGGTCAGTACTTAGATGGGTGACCGCTTGGGAATACAAGGTGCTGTAAGCGTTTAGTGACAGATGTGCGTTGTGTTGCAGTGGTTATCGGCTCGGAAAGAGAAATCGGTGAGCCGAGTTCGAATTCCAGTTGAATACCCTGCATTCACTTAAGCACTGGTACCTTTCCGAAAGGTATTAATCAGTCCCTTCCCTCCAGCTATGTGTTAAATAACAGGATATTACTTAGCGGCCCTGCCCTTAAAAACAAATCCCAATGAATCTTGATACTCGAAAAGAAAAAGTATTACTAGACACAAAAAACTTATATAAGAAACAACAATAAATTGTTGAAAGAAAAAGGTATTACCAGCAATAAATAAAGTTTAGTTGTCAATAAATGACCCGCTGAGGTTGATTTGCCATAAAACAAAACAACCAACCAACCAACCAACCGAAACAACACCATCAGCTACACCGACCCCCAATGTAATCTCAATCAACACCCAAAACAGTGCCACGTAAAGAAATAAGTCCAGAAGCTATGACACAATTATAAAAAAGGAAGAAAATCATGTCTCCATACCTTCCTGAGGAAGACGTTTGCTGCGGGTCCCGGGAACAATCATAAAGAATCTTTGCCTACATTCCCAGAAGATTAAAGTGGCTATAGAACTTTATGTTTATAAAGAGCAAAGATGTTGATGTGTCGGAGAAATTGCTTCCAGTTTTGCGATCAAGTCCGGGCACGCGGTAGATATGGGGATTGATTGCATTATTGCTCCCAGCGGCCTACATGAGATGATGACATGGC
This sequence comes from Ascarosepion bandense, assembly GCA_037127315.1. Lineage (NCBI taxonomy): Eukaryota > Metazoa > Mollusca > Cephalopoda > Sepiida > Sepiidae > Ascarosepion > Ascarosepion bandense. The sequence goes on along the minus strand of JBBBDQ010000256.1, from coordinate 519,518 downwards.
CAAATTGAAAGAATTTTGTACAGTGAGGGTTACCCCGTTTACGTTCACTATTCCCTTTTTAGGGCTCTCAATCTAAAATTCCCCAATGACATTGCTGACCTGTCGATTGACGGCGTTATCATAAGAGAGATGGGCCATGGCTAAACGAGACAGACCGTCAGTGTCCTGACCCCCGGGCTTTGTTCAATGCAGAAGAACAATTCTAAGTGAACTCATAATTTTTCTCTGGTTAGATGTTGTGAATGCCCAGGGCCTGATTTTAGAGTTTCGCAAGACGGGGCTCGTTTGCGATATTCAGTTTCGCATGGTAAATGTTGTGTACAGGAAACCCGGTATTGATTATGAAAATATTCTAGTTTTGAGGTTTCCCCTCTATTCAGTATGTTTTGATGTACACACGAGAGATATTTTGTGACTGGTAATCAAGTCTTTGGACGTGGCGTGCGCCTTTGTATTGGTAGATCAGGCAGACAGGCTTTACGTGCTGGATATTACTATAAAGTATTCGTCTCATTGGGGTTTATGTACCCAAGGATCGTTCAAAGCGGCCTGGTTTTTAGACGGATTGAGCCTTTTTTGACGACATCTCGTTGGGTAGTTTGGAATGCCGTTCATGATCCCGATATAGATCGTATAGAGATGAGATCCAATACTAACAATGCGAATGTAAAAACATTTCGGGATTTCATCGGCAAGTTTGATCTTGTTGATAAATACCGTAATAAACACCCCCGGGAGGTACTGTTGGAGTGGACCATAGGGGCGACTCGGCTTTGTAGGTGCTTAGTAACTACATCGATTGAGTAATTGGATTCTTAGGTTGTCCAAGTTACCATTCGATAGTTTACACAAATCACTGTCTTAGTTACGCTTAAGTTTACGATGGTTGGCTACAGAAAACTGAACGCATCAGTATTTAGTGAGCGAGATTTCCAGATTTCCAGAAATAGCTGCTACTAATGCTACAGTGGGAATTGACGGAGGCTGTGGTTGGGATTGAGTGATGGGATATATTAAAGTACAATGTAAGGTCGTTTTCTGCTGATTATATTCGTAGACTCATCTAATTAGATTAGCAGCGAAAACGGTATGTGAAGACAAAGTTGATCGTGTAATCAAACCTTGTAATGGTGGAGAAGTAGGCTTAGCTAAGGCGGAGCTGGCCTCTGGTTATCAAGAAAAATCAAACACTGGTAGTTAGGACTACTTTAAAAAAGAATGTCTTCCGAGATGATGAATATGGCCGCTGTATTGTGCACAGAGGAAGTTAGAAATGCCGGAAAACGGACTGTGACGACAAGCGCGGTGATATGTGTAGATCGTGACTACTTTTAGGGTGTTCATCACGGAACCCCGTCTGAGCACTGATCAGTTCGACGCCTATTTCACCAAAACTCTCTGCCTTTAGGTATCTGAAGCCGCTGCGTCAAAAAATATCGGAAATCTGAGAAGCGTTGACGCATGTTGACTGAAACAAATCTCCAGGATTAGATGGCCATCGACCGTCCTTGTTCTTTGCTGGCATAGATCTCTAACAACTGAATGAAGCTAGTGCCTATGCTTCAACGATTCACTAGGTGTGTGATCAAGTTACGGCGCAAGGTCAAATTGGAGGATGGGATAGATAATCTTTGGCCTTTAACGATGTTGTAGATTCTAGCCAAGATCTTACCCAGCAGTTTGCAGCTGTCCTCTCTAGTCTAATTGGCTCCGCGTACACTTTTGTTGCGAAGAGTAGGACTGTTCAAGACAACCTTCATTTGGTACGCGCGTGATCATTAATTTATTCGCAAGTGAAACTGAGTTGTTCAATTTAGATCGGTCCAAGGCATTCGATAGGGTTGATTATCTCTTTCTGGTGGCTGTTCTTGCAGCAGCCCATTTTAGGCCATACTTTCGTTCTTGGATCCGACTTCTATATGCGTTCCCCGGTGGTATAAGTTAATGGAATAACATCGGAGCCTTTTCTCTTGTCTAGCTCCATCCATTAAGGTTGTTCACTTTCGTCTTTGCTTTTGGTTATTGCATTAGAGTCTTTCCTTTGCATGTTAAAAGTGAATCTGGTCCTACGCAAAATTTTCTTACTCTTCACGATTTTCTTCTCTGGGCGGACATGCCAGTCAAAATACTTGCCGTCTGGTTCAATTACGATCTTGTATTTGGAATGAATTGCTTGAAGGTACGGGAGAAGGTTGAGTCAGCAGCTCGTCTCTAGACCCAGTGAGATGTTTTCTTAAAGGAAAGAGTGTGGAGTATGTGCTTCACACATCTAACCGATTCGCCTTTACCGACTCTCCGTGCTTCCATTTTTACTCTTCTGAAGGCGGTCTGGGTAGGACTGGCATTGAGATTCAATGTACGCTTCGCATCGCCTTCCTAGACTGAATGTGTTTCCAGCCGGAGCGAAACGGCGAATTCTGAAGAAAAGACACCCATAAAAACTTTCACTAGCCGAGAAAAGTGTGGACTCGCGCTTGGAGAAAGCCTTTCAGTTTGCCCTGATGTGAGAGCTCTTTCTACAGTGAATTACGGTTTGCTCTGAAGCTCCTATAAGTGGCAAGCTAAGTTTAATTATACAGATGAAGACCAGCCTTCTGCATCCTCCTGTTTGGCATTATGTTACATTTCCTATATGTTAGGTCGGGTAACAGAATTATGTGAAATAATACAAAACAACGTAATAGTATAAAAGTAGGTGTATTGACAGGAAAGAGAAGTATTTACAAGAGGTGAGGATTAGTAGAATACAGAACAAGGTAATTAGTATACAGTATCGTCATAGAGATGTGATAGATTGACTAGTAGAACACTTCCGGTGCAATAACGGAAATACCCGACTGACTCGCTCACTCGATTTCCTTACTCGACTTCCCCGAGGTATAATCACTACTATTTTATATAGTGATTCGAACAGTCCATTTTCGTGGAAAGGTGGAGAGCGCCCCAACACTATATATGTAGCAAGGATAAATATTAGTGCACTCGACGTGCAGAAAAACAAACAAGATGAACACAATAAGACAGGAGCAAACAAGAAACAATTAAACGCCATCATAACTAGTTTCAAGGCAGGAAAGACGAAATTGCTGTTTTTTTCTTGTCTACTTTTTTTTTCTTTTTCTTACAGTGGAACTTTGGAGAATCACAGTGGAATGATGGTTGCATGTTATGCTGTTTTTCAAAGCGCCGCTTATATGTAGCACAAGGCCGTAAGTATGGGATATCCTAGTGAGTTCGAGCCTAACCGGGTACCCAATATTTTCAGCATTGTACCACATTGTGGTACAGTGGATATCGGCTCGGAACGAGAAACCGGGGAGCCGAGTTCGAATTCCAGTTGAATCTATTGTATTCACTTACGCGCAAATACCCTTGGGAAAGGTATTAATCCCTCTCTTCCTTACAGTTATAGGTTAAATAGCAGGACAGATTGGGTTCTATAGCCTTGGTCAGCAACCCGTCTACGGCAGAAAGCAATGGCAACCTACTGCAGGATAACTTCTTCCCAGTCAGTCATGTCTCTTTCGAGACATGATCGCCCAAGCGTGTATCACGTATGGCACTTAACTAACTGACTGACCACATCTGAGCGGCGTTTAGAAAATCAGCATGACATGCAACCATCATTCCACTGCGATTCTCCAAAGTTATACCGTAAGAAAAAGAAAAATCAGACTGAAAAAAAAGCTTAAACCGTCTCTGTGTGAGCGAGATAATCATTCACAGACATTTTCACGCAACCGACATATATTGACGGAGGGTCAGGCCCTTAACTACGCAGCAACCCTACGACCGCAATCGATTATCTCCTCAAAGAATGAAAGAAATGAAGGTTTGAGGCAGTAGAAATGTGGTTTTACATGCTGAGAATATCATGGCAGAGCACGTGGTTAACGACAAGGAGTTGGAGTAGAATGAAAACGAGGAAAAACCTCGATGACGTGTCTGAGACATGTAATGAGGAAGGAGGGCCTGGAGAATTTAATACTTACGAGACAGAGGAAAAGAGAGACAGGGAAAGCAGCGCGAAACCTACTTGAGGCCTGAGCAAATGGACGACAGAGCGGGGTTTGGGAGAGATAAGAGCAAGAATCTTTAGAAGCGAGAAGAGACTGAGCCAAGTGGAATTCTATGATCGCCTACGTCCTGAAGAGAGACACCACATGAAGAAGAATGATGTAGTTAATAAGATTGATAATGGCGCAAAACGTAAAATCAGTCAGTTAAGTGCTTTACGTGATACATACTTGGGCTATCATGTCACGAAAGAGACATGTCTGACCGGTCAGAAGATTTTCTCACAGTAGGTTGCCAGTAATTTTTGCGGTAGAACAGTTGCCAACCAAGGCTGTGGAATCCAATCTGTCCTGTTATTAAACACATAGCTGAAAGGAGAAGAGACGGATTAATATCTTTCCAAAGTGTATTTGTGCGTAAGTGAATGCAACGAATTTAACTGGTATTCGAACTCAGCTCTCCGATTTCTCCTTCCGAGCCGTTATCCACTGCAACTCAACGCACATCCTGAAAAGTAAAATATGCGAGCCAAATTCAAATTCCGGGTTTCTCTCCTGCGTTCACTTTTGCAATTGTGCCTTTTGGAAAAGCAATGATTCATTACTATTCCCCCATCTGTAGGTTAAATAGTATGATAGAATAAGATCGCTAAGTCGAGTAGAAAACATCTCTAAAGTTAAAACTGTGGCGAAGGTAACGGGGAACTACTTAGGTACCTTTACTAAGAAATTAAAATAATTCTCGGACAAAAAAGAAAAGCGAACTGGAAAATAAGAATCACATTAGTTCTGAGGGATCGAAGCATTTCGCAAATTAGCGTATCCCCCTGACCCCGGGCCGTTTATTTGAAAAGAGAACCATATTGAAAGAGATTTTAATCGACAGTGGTGCACATTCAAGGAAAAAACTTGTTGAAAAATCAATCGTATGTGAAGCAAACGGGATTATTTCTGTTTATTCATTGTAAATTAGAAAATCATGATATTTCTAAACTAAAGTAACGAAATATTTTTCGCCATGCGCACAAAAATTGATTCTTCTTTTTCATGTGCCGCGTCCCTTCAGGATATAGGCGATCATGGATTTCCTGGTGAGCGTTGGGCTCTATCAGGCTGTCTTTCCAAAGAAATACTACAACCGTATCAACAGTAGTGTACGTTGTTCACCTAAGTCTGTTTGTTTATCTATCTGTATATTCTATATTTTAAGCAACATCGAACCTGGTCAGTACTTAAATGGGTGACCATTTTGGAATACAAGGTGCTGTAAACGTAAGGACCAAGAATGGTCCACCGGTCCTCCAGGTTTGGGGGTTGGGTGCAGGGCTAACAACCCTGCCCCGTAAAAACAGTTTGTTACAGAAACAGCAACAAAAAGCTGTTGTCCTATGCACCATTGGGTGTGATAGATAAATGATGATGATGATGATGATATTTTATATTGTATTTTATAACTGTATATTTTATATTTGTCAATGTCTGTTTTAATCATTTCACCCCAAGTAAGGCGTTACTGCTACTGATGTGCAGGGGTCTACATAAGAGTTTTAAAGTTTAGGCAAGAGGAGAGTGAAGAGAAAGACAAACCAGTTATAGGGGGTGTCAGAGAAAGGGCAAGAGAAAGATGTGAATAGAGGAGTGAAGACAGTTGCGAAGGGAGAGAGGAAGGAAAATAACAAGATACACGGGTGATGTAGAAAGGACTGGAGTCAAGTGGATAAGAGAATGGAATTGACATTGCATTTAAATTCATGGCGGCTGTTCCCATCAGGAAAGCAGGTATATGGAAAGGAGTTCCACAGGAGGAAAGTGCGAGAAAAGAAGCTATTGGAGCAGGATTGTCGTCTGAATTTGGTTGATTTAACTGTAAAAGGGTAGGATCTTTTGCCAGTCTGGTTGCCCGAGTAAATTTTTGTGGATGGGGCACCAGTGATCAGAGCAGAAGCCACGAAAATATTTGGAAAAGAGACAGATGGAACCCACATCCCGCTGGTGAGAAAGTGGCTGGAGTCGAGCTACCAGAACGTATCTAAAAAGGAAAGCAATATTTATTTTGCAAATATAAAAATATGACACAAGAACAAAAGGGGCAATAGGGAAAGGCTGGTCTTCAATTTGCTTTTATCTTAAACTAAACTAGTTACAATTATTGACCCAAATATGCCACAATATTACTTACACCAATGCAACACATTCTTGCTTAGAGAAAGCTCAGGGAAGCTAAGTTACGACGATGGGAAATTGACTGAAGCCGAGATACGAAGTCCGGATAAATAACCAGATTATTTTTCTTTTTGTTTGTGTCTGTCTACCACAGCGTATTCGTGTCTGTTTGCCTATCGATATGTCTGTTTATCTACATCGATTCGTAATTCGTGTCTACCTCGTCTTGATCGTCTCTCTCTTTCTTTCTACCTGTTCATGTCTCTATACCTGCCTGTTCGTGTCTATCTCTCGCTTCCTCTCCCTGCCTGTTCGTGTCTATCTTTTTCTTTTTTCTACCTGTTCGTGTCTATCTCTCTCTTTCTGCCTTTTTGGTGTCTATCTCTCTCTGTCTGCCTGTTGGTGCCCACCCCTCTCTTTCTTCCTGCTCGTGTCTATCTCTCTCTTTCTGCCTGTTCCTGTCTACCCCTCTCTTTCTGCCTGCTGGTGTATATCACTCTCTTTCTGCCTGTTTGTGTCTATCTCTCTCAGCTTGTTCAGGTCTATTCCTCTCTCTCTCTCTCTCTCTCTATCTCTCTATCTATCTATCTATCTATTTCTCTGTTCATATCTGTTTCTCTGTCTATTCATATCTATCGCATTAAAAAACACGAGTTTCGTAATTTTTCATCAGCGATTAGTTTTGCCCATTGATATGAACAGATGTTAAGTGTCTGGTGTCTATAAAAACCACTTGAGTGTTAAAATGTATCTTCTTTCTCTAATTGGTCTCCGGCAATATGTTTCAGCATCAGACGGTACGCTTACGCTATCGAGAGAAGACCAATCATTTAACTGGTCACAAACATGGACAGCAAACAAACTCAATAGCTCACAAGTGAAGTGGTGCAAAAGGACGGGCTAATAAATAGGCCCTGTTGTCTGCATCGTTATCTCATAGGAGCACCTAACCCTAACCTCCGCTTCGCATCGGACTCGCTTGCTCAAAAATTTATTCGTATTGCATGCATAATAAGGGCGAAGATAAGAAAAATAGTGTTGTGCATAATTCATGACGACACTGCCTCGGAACGGGTTATAAGACACTGATAAGTGAGGTTGTGTGACCTTTGGCCAACGCGGCAAGCAACATGGCCGTATCTCTTTACATGCATAAATATCGAACCATACTCAAAACTAGTGCCATGTCGGTTCTTCGAAGACACAGATCTATCCGTGATGATAAGTGTGTTTGTATTTTACATCTTCTGTGATCAGATCACTTCTCATCATTAACGTCTACTCGATATTCGTCTAAATTTCTATCTCTGATAGCGCGTGCACGTGTGTGTGTGTGTGTGTGTGTGTGTGTGTGTGTGTGTGTGTGTGTGTGTGTGTGCATACATAGTGTATCAAAGATATCTTTACAAAATTTGGGCGACGGAAAAATGAATGAAAAAAAATCCATACAAACATATGTCCGCAAATGGTTTGTTTTTTAGTTATTAGTTAAAGAAAAGTTACGGTATATGGAGTTGTGTTGCCATGTGGAGAAAGATTTGCTTAAGGGAAGAGTTCTAAGTCTTACCCTGTTGGGGGAGAAACGCCTTGTTTGCCGTGGATTTTCCGCGGTCGCAGAGGCAGGAACGACCAGGTAGCTGGCAGTTTTCTAGAGCAGACGCCTCCGGGATTTTCACCAGAGCCCCGTTAGACGAGCTGCGGCCCTATAACCGCTGGATGCTTGGTCTTCAATGATGGAATCGCGATTGGCTCGACATTTGGCATAACCTGGCTCAGGATTGGCGAACGTGGGCTGCAATAGTCCGAGATGTGGTTCGCGCTCGGGAGGAAGCCGGTTCAACCCGACCAGGGTGAATGCCGAAACAAATACAAGTAAGTTGTGTTGCCATGTAGACTTGGTTATATTTGTTATTTGTGTACATTTTTGTTTAGTCTGTCTTCAAAGCTTAACATATGTAGTAGTAGGTTAACTGAGAAGTGTTCGATTTAACACTGGGTAGATATTCATATCATGAACAGAAAAATATTCTGCCTTGTCATTCATGTAACAAAGAGACATGATCAACCAAGCGTGTAACACGCATAATACTTAACTGATGGATATATATATATATATATATATATATATATATATATATATTAGTTTAGATCATGTACAAATTTTTATCTACTACGAAGTATACATTTTGTTTCGACATTGGAATTACAATATCTCATCAGGTGGTGTGGAAAGGAATGGAAAGCCTCTTTTCTTATATTTGTCGAGTTGTGTGTGGAATCTTGGTGGGGGTTATCGACAAGGAAATAAGTATCGTAAATTGTCCGTAAGAATTTTGAAAAGAGGGATGGGCAAGGAATAGAGTTGATTAATGAATGTGTTGGGAATTTTGTACACAGATTTAACATTAGCAGATGGGGTATAGCTTTTTGGCCTAACGGGTGGACTTTATTCTTTGGATTTAGTAGACGGGGAGAGTAAGGAAATGTAATGGTTGGGAGGAATAGCATTAGACCTATCATTAGTGTTTATTCGTACAACTATACAATATTCTTGTATTTAAATTCAGTTTTTATAATTAATCTAATTTTGTGTATTTAACCTTAATTTTAGATTTAGGAAATCACTTTTTTCTATAAAACTTTAAAATAGATCACAGTTTGTGGTATGGAATAGGTAAAATTTGATGTAAGAATGTTAATATTTTAAAGTTTTATCGTCTCTAAGCTTTGACTTTTGTAGTAGTTTTAGCATGAATGTAAGGTTAGTTCTTTATTGTGTTTTCAGTTTACTGTGCCTCTGGGTGAAAAGTCTGTTGCTATTCATGTATTTAATGATTGTTTTTGAAGACAACAGCAACAAGGTTCCTTTATTGATTTAGGTGTTCTTGCTTGTTTGAGGATTTTCCATTTAAATTTAGGTGCCTTATTTTGGTTTTTTAACTTCCAAAAGTATTTGGAAAGAGACGTCATGTTTTGCTTTTCTTTGTTCTTAAATAATGAGAGGTGATTGTAAAAGCGCTTTTTAAATAGGTTCATTGTGTTTCCGATATACATTTTCTCATATTTGGGGTTCTCCATGGATGAAATCGAACACATTTATACCAAGGATTTCGTTAAACATTTATTAGGAATGGGGCATTTGTTTGGGTTTCTACAGTTACAAAGTTTATTATTATGGGGCAGACTGGTATTCCTAGCACTTGAAAAAAGCCGGAGAGTACAATGACCGAAAAGTCGTACAAATGGCAACAAATATGTAAATACTGTAAATACTACCTCATCTCAGAAATATAAACAAATATTAAAAGCTTGTAGTAAAATTTTTAAAAATCTCTTCAGTTTAAAGAATGATATTCGTTTAAAGCCAAACTAAATATTAAAACAATATCTTCTGGTGGTTATATTCGACATGTTGAAAGCTACATAGTCCGTATCTTAAGTTTTATCACACTGCTTTTTGCTGATGCGTGTTTAGAGTTGGTATTATTGTGGTCACGTGATTCAAAATGTTGGATCGCGTCAGTTTTCTTGCTGCTGTTACAGTGTCAACATAGCCGCTCCGTTTGCAGTACGCATCAAGAAGGAACAAAGAGCAGAGGTCTGATTTCTTTGGTCAGAAGCAGTAACAGGGGCCGAATTTCATCAGAGGCCTTTAAAGCAATATGGCGACAGTTCACTACCACGTAGAAGTGTGGATGTTCATTTGCTAAGCGTAGCTTAGATCTGGCACAAGAGCGAAAGTATGGGGCACTCAGTGAGAGGCAAACTTACTATTCAGTAGTAACCGCTCCAGCAATTTCTAATCATTACACCACGTTGACGTGCCCGCATAAAAGCTAGCGATTGAAAATATTTAAAAGGGGCTAGAAAAATTTGACAGGGCGCCTGTCAACCTCCACCACTGACGAGAAGATTCGGCGATGTTAATGAAGAAATGAGGATGTGCGTTGTGGTGCAGTCGATATCGGCTTGGAAAAAGAAATCGGGGAGCTGAGTTCGAATTCCAGTTCAATTCATTGCATTCACTTATGCGCAAATACCCTTGGGAAAGGTATTAATCCGTCTTTTCCCTCTAGTTATGGGTTAAATAAGAGAATAGATTGGGTTTTATAGATTGGTCGGCAACTATTCTACCTCATAAAGTAATGGCAACTTACTGCGGGATAATCTTCTGTCCAGTAAATTATGTCTCTTTCGAGACATGATTGACCAAGTGTGTGTCTCGTATGGCACTTAACTGACTGACTGAAGGGTGAAATAGTGATTTATCATCGATGACGTAGTTCTCTGCTAATTCGGATCACTGTTTGTTTCTCTTTGGTGCATACATCTAGCGGAGCGCCTATGTTTACACTGTAACAGCAAGAAAACTGACGCGATCAAACTAAAAATTCGATCTCGTGAACCGAATAGTACCAATTATAAGCATGCAAGAGCAGAAGGCGGTGTTACAAATGATATGACGAATTATATGACGAAAATGCGGTTGTGACAAATGATATGATGAAAATGCGTTAATTTTTTTTTTTTTTTACTTACCCTATTAGATATATGCTTATATGTGTCAAATATATTTTCTATTGTGCGGTGTGAAAAATTAAGTTTAGCGGATACATCAATATTGGCTGGTTGTTTTCTTTTTATGGCAAATCAACCTCGGCGAGTCATTTATTGCCAACTAATTTTTTTTTATTGCTGTTAATCTCTTTTTCTTTCAACAATTTATTGTTGTTTTTTATATAGGTTTTTTGTCTAATAATCCTTTTTTCCTTTTCGAGTATCAAGATTCATTGGGATTTGTTTTGTTTTTTTAAGGGCAGGGTCACCAAGTCCTACCCCTGTTATTTAACCCATAACTAGAGGGAAGTAACTGATTAATACCTTTCCCAAGGGTACCAGTGCTTAAGTGAATGCATGGTATTCAACTGGAATTCGAACTCGACTCACCGATTTCTCTTTCCCAGCCGATATCCACTGCACCACAACGCACAACCGTCACTATACTCTTACAGTACCTGGTATTTCCAAGCGGTCACCCATCTAAGTACAACCAGGCTCAACGTTGCTTAACTTCTGTGATCGAGCGAGAACTGGTGTATTGAACGTGATACTGCCGTATGCCTATACATCAATGTAAGACTATCTTTGGTAAAATATACAATTGATGCCCTTGGTGCGCAGCCTTGTAATCGTTATCGTAAATAAAAAACATAAACTTTTATCCCTAATGAAATATAAAGAAAATGTCTGGCTTCAATTATCAAATTCATTGGCTTTATCTGAATAGATTCTTTTTTGCAAAATCCTAAGGCATGTTGAAATCTTCTTGTATTCAGTATTGTTGAAGTTATTGATAACATTTTTTCTCGAGATTTACAAACCATCCGTGCATGGAATACTGCTGTCATGTATGGTCAGGCGCACCCGCTGTTCATCTCAGTGTTCTTGACAGGCTCCAAAGGTGAATCAGTAACTTGATGGGTACCGACTTGGAGGCTCGACTCCAGTCACTTTCCCACCGACGGGATGTGGCTTCCCTCTGTCTGTTGTATAAATATTTTCATGGCTTCTGCTACAACGAACTTAAGTCACTGATGTCCCTGCAACAGGTGTTTACTCAAGCACCCAAACTGGCAACTGGGCCCCACCCATTCACAGTTAGATCAACTAAATGCAGACGACAATTCTAATCCTACAGCTTCTTTTCTCGCACTTCCTGCCTTTGGAACTCGCTTCCATATTCTTGCTTTCCTGACGGCTACAACCTCCAGGAATTTAAATGAAATGTCAATATCCATCTCTTAACCACTTGACCCTTGTTCTTTCTACACCACCCTGTATATATTTTACTCTCTCTCCACCTTTGCATCTGTCATCACACCTGTATTCCCATGATTGACTGATTCGTCTTTCTCTTTACTCTCCTCCTATCTAATTTTGTTTACTCTTATGTAGCCCCCTGCACATCAGTGGCGTTACCGCCTTGCTCGGGGTGATACAATTAAAAAACTGTCTCGTTCAACTTCGCAAATCAATCTTTTATTCTTTTTTCGAAAAACATGACAGCTTTTTTTCTATTCAATCTTTCTTATGTAAAATTCCGTGACTTTTTTAGTTCGTCCCTTTGTCTGCCACACCCTCTAAAACAGCCAATCAAAATCAAATTTTGGGGAGAAGTGCAAATACGTAAGCAGGTGCAAAGTACAGTTGGTTTAACTAGGGTGCGTATCTCTAGTGCAATAATTTTTCGTTCATTTTCGAGGTATAATTAAATTTTTTCTTATTTATTATACAATATGTTGAAACTATTTAAAAAAAACAATTCAGTTATTAAAATGGCACATACTAATTTAATCAAAATGCAGTATTTATTTTGTATATTTTTCTTAAAGATTTTATATTGATATATATATATATATTTTCATGACAATCCTTGTCTCATTTTGTTCTTACTTTACACTCCAATCTCATTCAGCTCTCTTCACACCTGTATTCTCATCCTGTTCTTGCTCATTCTCTGACATCCCTGTACCTTTTTCTTCTTTTTCATCTCGCGTATTCTGTAACCCCCGGCAGTTTTGCTTTATTTGGAGTTGAATGATTAATATATGTATATATATATATATATATATATATATATATATATATATATATACTGGATTCTTGATTTATATATATATATATATGTATATTGAAATTGTAGGAGGATTTTTTAAATACTTAGATAATTCATCAAGTTTTTCATTAGAAGTCAACAGAATCCAGAAAGCACTGGACGGCCTTTCGTCCTATATTTGGGACTCGTCTGCAGTGCGCATCCACTACCAGGAATTGAAGCCAAGACAGTTGCGTTATTAAGCAGATGTCATACCAACTGTAACACGGCTTTCTGCATTCTGTTGAGGTTTAATAAAAAAACTTGATGAATTTTCTAATTATTCCAAAAATCCTCCAATAATTTCAACTATATCCTTCCTTGAACCAGGTTATAAAACTCCGGAGTGAGCGATTCGGTTTGAGCAGTCGTGGCTCTTAGAGACACAGTCCTATGGTAAGTATCTTGGATGTGTTCCTCCTAGAAATACGTGATTGAGTGGTGCTATATCAAGTTTAATTAGTTACCTCTTCGTCATCAGGGCTCGTGGTACAGTTGGTATGTCATATGCTTAATAACGCAACTGCCTGGGTTTCGATGGTAGTGGACGCGCACTGTTGATAAGTCCCAAATATAGGACGAAACGGCCGTCCAGTGCTTTCTGCATTCTGTTGAGGTTTAATAAAAAACTTGATTATATATATATATAGACATACATAAGCAAGAATCCAGTTCACGAAAGCTACAAACAAATCACAAGGTGAAACGCTTCACAACATTGTAATTTAACTCCAGAAAGAAATATTTACGCATGGTCAGTTGTACGTTGCATGCCCAAGAGTAAGTATCATAAGAATTTAGTCTTTGCAGTCCTATAAAATTATCATGAAATCCTATAAAATTAAAACAAAAGTTAATCTGAAGCAGGGTTTTTACCAAATATGTTTCTCATTAAATCAGCTTATTCAAATTTCAGAGATTGGTTTGCGAAATTGAACAAAACACATTTTGTAAATCTCGACAAAATTTTAGTGAAAACTTCAATACTAAATACGATAGAATTAACATTAATGTTTTCACTAAGGTGCTTTTGTTGAGAGCCAGTTTATGACATAACGTAATTTTAGATATAATTTACATACCTATAAAATGTACTGAAATAATAATACATGCATATATGTTTTCAGAAACCATATCCGTTTTTACTTTGGTAGATGGGGTATGTTTTAATAGGTGTATATCACGCTTGTTCCCGTGAGCAAAATTAGTTCATTTTCTAAGCCAGGCTTAGATGTGGCACAAAGCCGAAATTATAGGGCACCAAGTAAGGATTGAACATACTATTTAGTTGTAACAGGTTCTAGCGAGACAATTTTACTGATCATTACACCACATCGAGCTGCCCAGTACCATGGGCAAAATTAGATACGACGTTAGTTTAATGCCAGAAGTGAGACTATAAAAGATGGCGTTATCAACTTTATCCCTATTTTTCTTTTCTCATTGCGAAACTCTTTCAATTTTTTTTATTGGTACTCCAGGACTAGCTGTCAATGTCTCCAGAATTGCAATTTCATGGTAACCGTTCTAATAAGGTTTTCATATTTGGTACCTCCATTTCTGAATTTAAGCACAGTACTGGCGACGAGGTCTCATTTTCTATAATATAATTTTATATAATTTAAACGACTAGACGGCACCGAACGTTCTGTGTTAAACGTCTAATCTCTCATTTCTCGCTTGTGAATTTTTTTACCGCCTTTTTTTCCTAATCAACTGGAATCTTCAAAAATTTAAATGAAATGTCAATTATTATATTTTGCCTAAATTCCTGTTCTTCTTAATATTTTCATAATTTTTTCACGTTCAGTAAACCCTAGAATCATAGTGGATTTATTGTTTTATTTTGGGTAATGTGATTAGTAATTTCAACTCCCAAGTAAGGACACATTTCATTGTGCTGAAAAAAATTGTCTCTCTTTTTCTTCTTCTCCCAACCCCCATTCTCAACTCCTAAAATTTTAAGTTTAGTGTAGCATCAGTTTTGACTTTCAGCTAACCTAACCACCTGCACCTTATTCCAATGTAGTTTAGGAAGCAAACTTTTAAAACTGCCTTTGTAGTTAATAACAAACTGGAAAAAGGATGAACCCCAAAAAATCAGACGTTTCTGCTGTTTTTCGTTACATAAGAAGTGATAATAATTTCCCTCGGTTTTCATACGTACTCCCTAATTTTTTTGTAATCACTCCACCCACGTCTATTGAACAGGTCAAGAGGTCCAACCCTCATTCCCTGTTTAGGATGTGGTTTCCGGCTTTCTCTTTTCTAATCTTTTCACTCTTACGTAGCCCCCTGCACATCAGTGGCGTTACCGCCTTGCTCGGGGTGATATGATTAAAAAAAAAATTCACACCAAACAAGGCAATGCTACCACTGATACGCAGGGGGCTTCAATGAGAGGAAACGAGTGACAGAGAAGAATAGGTGATATTGTAGAAAGGGTAAGAGAGAGGTGGGAGTCATATGAATAGAAGACAATTGATGCTGCATTTAAACTTTTGGAGATTGTAAATATCAGGGAAGCAAGCATGAAAAAGGGCGTTCCACAGACGGAAAGTGCAAGGAAAGAAACTCCTCCAGTAGAATTGGTGGTTAAATTTGCCTACTTAGGCGGCAAAACGGTGGGACCTAATTGTCAATCTAGTTGCACGGGTAAATTGATGAGAGTGGGCCTCCAGACAACGAAGGTCATCAGAGCAGAAGCCATGAAAATACTCGTAGAAAAGACAGGGAAGCCATATTCCGTCACTGGAAAAGTTGCTGAAGGCCAGCTGCCAAATCGGAACCAATTACACTGCAGATCCTCTTTTAGATTTTGTCGAGAACCCCAAAATGATTAGCAGGAGCACCTGACCAGATATGCCAACAGTATTCCATGTTAAAGATGGATTAGGACGACACAAACTTCCTGGCTCGGCATAGCGACCCAAATTTATTAGCAATAGATATAGCTGTTGATTCGATCTATTCATTCCACTTGAGATCGACTGAGAGAGTGAAGCCGAGGTGGCGCAGTGTATTGCTTTCGGGGAGAGTTGTGTGATCTATATTATTGGATGGTAGAAGCCATGCTAATACAAGATTAGTACCCAGTCACAGTGTATGCTATTTGATACAGTGAGTGATAGGGGCAGGATAAATACACACCTCTTCCTTGATACTTTCAATTCTTCTGGTGTTTCTTTAACATTCTTCAGAATTGTCACATTCATGTGGAAGAATGTTGTTATTTTATGGTAAATTTTCGTTTTAGAACCCGAAGAGCTTTACCCCTTCAAATCTTTCCAAAACATCCCTATTTACGTGCAAATGTATATGCTGAACGCAAATCGATAATTGTTTATTGAAGAAACCTACCTTTTTTCATTTTATCGAGAAGATAAATATGGAACTTCTTGTCGCTGTTTATCTCATCGCTAACCACGGTTAGAAAATGTTATTCACTGCAGACTGACTTCACGCGTAGATTTCCGATTTTTCGGTTTTTTACTTCCATTTTGCGATTACTGCGCGGGAAATGAGTTCCGAAACACAACAAATTGCGGAGTAATTACTAAAAATGGAGTAAATGGAACGAATTCAGTATCCTACGCCTCAAGTCATTCAACGGTTAATCAGATATGAGAACGGTGGTAAGGGGTGAGATATAGTCCGATTTATTTCTTGCCGATAACATGAAAAAAAGATACGTTTCTTCTATCAACAATTATCGATTTGAGTTCAGCATATACATTTGCACGGAAATAGGGATGTTTTGGAAAGATTTGAAGGGGTAAAGGCCTTCGGGTCCTAAAACGAAAATTTACCTATTTTATCAGCAAATTATTAATCAGTCAGTCAGCTTAGTGCCGTCTCTGATACACGTTTGGGCGATCATGTCTCTGTTGAAACATAACTGACGAGTCGGAATATTTTCTGCGGTAGACTGATAGCTAACCAAAGCTATAGAACATAAATTGTTCTTTCATTAACCCATGGCTGGAGGAGGGTGAATTAATCTTCTATGTGATTATCCTTTCAGGACGTAGGTGATCATGGCCTTCCACGTCTCCCTATCCTTGGTGGCTCTTAGCACTCTTTCTCTTAAAACATCTCGCAACCCCCGTTCTGTAACTCCCCTGCTCAGACCCTTCAAATTTGTTACATTTCCTAAAAGTATTTCCGCGTAAGTGAATGTAACTCGAATTCGAACTCGTCATTCCGATTTCTCATTCTGATATTCATTACACCACAGATAGACCCTTTTTTGTATCCTGCCCGGAGTAGCGATCTCCAGTAGTGGGACATCTTATACTGAAAAGTGAGGGATAACTATGTATTCAAGGAGTGATTTCCTACTAGTTATTATTATTTATGTGCTGTGTCTGCGTAAGATTTAGGCAATCATGGTTTTTCCACAACTTGTCACTTATAGGGCTTCAGAAATTTTATCTTTCTAGGTACTGATCTGGCGACTCGACTGCAGCCACTTTCCCATCGTCGAAATGTGGCCTCCCTCTGTCTCTTCTATAAATACTTTCATGGCTTCTGCTCGGATGAGCTTAAGTCACTGATGCCTCCTCAACAGGTGTTTACCCGTGCAACCAGACTGGCAACTGGGTCCCACCCATTCACAGTCAGGTTAGCCAAACGCAGACGACAATGCTACTCCTGCAGCTTCCTCTCTCGCACTTCCCGCCTGTGGAACTCACTCCCGTATTCTTGCTTTCCTGACGGCTACGACCTCCAGAAATTTAAAAGCAAAGTTAATACCCACCTACTAGCCACTGGACTCTAGCTCTCTCCCCTCCCCTGTATAATCTTCACTTTCTCTCCGCCCATGTATCTGTCATCGCACCTGCTTTCTCAGCTTTCTATTGTTCCTTACTAACTAGCTTGTACTCCTCACTCTTTTCTAATTAATCTTTCTACATTTATGTAACCCCCTGCACATCAGTGGCGTTTCTGCCTTGCTCGGGGTGAAATGATTAAAAAAAAAATATCAACTAAACTCTGTTCCGCTATCTATTTACTCAAGGCTACTACGTAGGTTAAGCATTGCTTTCCTCTGTTTCTATTACTTTGAGTCTGTCCTGTGAGCCTGTGACCACAAGTTATAAGATTATTAACGTTTATTCTGAACATAAAAGTTTGCTCTCAACTGATTAGCAACGATTGGCGTCTAACGTTTCTCATGTTATATTACAGATAATAATATATTTTCCTTCTACGTTCATTCTCTTTTCATTTTGAATCTCTGCTAATATTTTTTTCACATCCAGCTAAATCATTTATTCCCAAATTTCCATGATTCTACGGTCATTGAAAGTGTTCACTTTTGAACCACATGGGCCTATTCTACAAGTATTAAGTCGCAGCAAATATTTTTCCATCTTAGTCAGTCAGTCAGCTAAGTGCCATATGTGATACACGCTTGGGCGATCATATCTCGAAAGAGACATGACTGACTGGGCAGAAGATTATCCCGCAGTAGGTTGCCATTGCTTTCTGCAGAGACAGCGTTCAACATTCGTCAACGCGGCATGTGGGTGAATATTCCCCACGCTACAACCAATCTATTATATTGCTAACTTGCCGGAATTCTATCGCTATTTTCATGGAAAATTTGACGACCTACATTCCTTAGTAACAACAGGTACCTCCATTACATCACAAAAAATCCAGCATAGTATTTTTTTTTTATAAGCGTTTCACCCCGAGCAAGGCATGTCACTGCCACTACTGTGCAGGGGGCTACGTAGAGTGGAGAAAGGCTGATTAAATATAGGAAATGACAGAGGGTGGGTGATAGGCGGGTAAGGATACCGAGAATGAGGGTTGGGTAGATGAGAGTGTTGTGAGAATAGTTGGGAGTTAATGTGATAGGAGGTGTCTATTGACCCTACATTTAAACACCTGGAGATTGTAACTGTCGGGAAAGCAGACTTGTGGAAGGGAGTTCCACAGAAAAAGATTCAAAATTTAATAAAATGAACTTTTTCTATCAAAATGTTTATAATATTATGAAGAAGAAAGATCAAAGTAATTTTTATTCATTTTATAAAATTTTTTAATCCCTTTTAACATGTTCGAAATTTATGCAGAAAATTTTGTTTTCATTTGAGTTAGCGTGGTCGAAAATGTTACGACTGTTTTACAATTGATTACGTAATTTTTTTACGTAATCACTTTTTCGGTGATAAACACATTAATTTGGAAATTCTCGCAAAAATCAAATAATTGTCAGATTTTAATGAAACTTTCAGTACGCATTCACAAATGAATAAAATTATTTTTGAATTATTACCTTTTAAAATATTGATGAAAAAAATCTTTTTTAACTCTGGTACCTCCCCTTCACGTAAATTCATGAAATTTTAATAAATTTTAATTTTCTGCGATTTACTTTTTTATTAGTTAAACGCAAAACTCATCGGGAAATTAAATCATTTTTTTTATTTTAAATTATCCGACACTTTACAAAAATCTGCTCCGAAGAGAACTATAAACAATGCAATAGAACTTTGATATAATATAATTTGATAAGCTTTAAATTGCTGGAATAAATAATAAAAATTAAGGACATTATAGACTGAAGAAAAAAAATTTGTTCGATTACTAATAAAATTTTAAAAGAATTGTTTTATTTTTTATTATAATAATTCATAAAGTTTTAAAAATATTTAAAAATTCTTTTAAAGAACTGTGTGATTTTTTTATTAGTTAAGAATTGATGATTATACTACCTCTCAAAAAAAAAAATTAATAAAAAATTTTCTCTCCGTATATTTTTACAAAAAAAATAATAATTTGTGCAAATATGTTCAAATTTATAAAGTACGGTGTTCCATATGGTCAAATTGATTTTATAAGTTAACAAGCGTTCTCGGTTATTCCTCCTTACATAGCAAAACAGAAGAATGCACTTTCATTCTTACGATATTTTATTCTCTACGTTTCTAAACTTTAACAGCCTGTTTTGCAAGTAATTCCTTCAACGTTTAAAGTAAGAACTTTTTAATTCCTCAATTTTTTAATTAATTGTGACCGTAGGTGCATTAACTAATTTATGATAATTGAAAAAATGTATTGTACAGTACAAGAAAATGTGAAAAAATTAAATAAGTGCTGAAATGATGTTAAATTTTTGATTTTACTATTTAGTTAAAACAAAAAAAAAAGGGAATTTTAGCACGATTGGGCGCCATACATTGTCATCATTTCTTATCAGTCATCTGTCATCGCTTCCATGACTGACATAAAAACAGGGCTACCGTAATTAATTTTTTTTTATTGTAAATTTCTGGCAGTAAGTAATTATTAATTGATTGAAAACAGATAAAGCTAAGTTTTCATATTAAAATTTGACTTAAATAACGTGTCAGCGCGGTATATTTTATTTTTGTAAGATTTTTAAAAACAGAATTTTTGGCTACTGTTTACGTAATGTGTCAATCAATCAAAAATGGCGGTATATTTTAAAAAATTGGTAAAAATTTTAGATTTCAATCAATATAATTTCAGTTAAAAATACACCAGTATGTTTTGCTTACTAGAATTATTAAATTTAATCTCTTGGCTTTCAATTAAAGCTAATTTTAAAGCTTCAAGATAACTTATTTATTTTTAAAAATTTCAATTTAAATTAGGCATCGAAAATGAGTGGAGGTACCTGGTTTGGACCTTTTCAAGTAAGAAATCAACGGCATGTACGCTGGAACGACACATACCCATTCTCGCTGTATTCCGTTAAGAATTAACCTCCACTCAGGCAGCTTCTACTCGAGAAATATTATTTCATTAGACAAACTCCCAAGAGGGTGTTCCCCCGATCCCTACAATTTGAACCTCCAAGGATCAGTCGTTATATATCCTACTGTTTCAAATAAACTGACATTTATACTGATTTCACTAATGAGGTCGATGTATTCAGTTCGTCATCGAACTTAGTTATTCCGATCATTCTGCAACTCATTTCGGAATTGTCACAATCATATAGCAAAGTTTTAATTGTTCCTTGTCAACGTTCAAACATATTTTCGTTATTTTGCCTTCTCTTTCAGTTTTAGCCTCGTGCGTTGTGGTGCAGTGGATATCAGCTCGTAAACGAAAAATCGGCGAGCCGAGTTCGAATTCCTGTTGAATTCGTTGCATTCACTTACACCCAATTACCTTTGGACAAAGTAAAAATCCTTCGCTTCTTCCTTCGGCTATGGGTTAAATAGCAGGATAGATTGGGTTCTATAGCCTTGATTGTCAACCAGTTTGCCACAAAAAGTAATGGCCACCTACTGCGAGAAAATCTTTTGCCCAATCAGTCTTGTCTCTTTCGAGAGGGGCTTTTTTTCACGTACGGCATTTAACTGACTGTGGTATGATGAAGCAGCGACCTCCGTGACTGACAGGTTTTTTTTTATTCTATCACTAGATGTATTTTCCGGACTTTTCTAGAATGACTGATTAACTGAATTTCAAAGCTGCAAATATGTATACATATATGTATATTATTGATTCTAATGGGCCAATACCATCCGTTTACATAATTCTCAGTGGATCACTTATCATGATTTTTTTTATTTTCTGTATTCGATAAACGCTTTCATTTCTATCCCCGTCTACATAGCACTTCCTTGTTGATTGCTTTTGTCTATATTAAACTTAAGATTTTTATCATACAAATTATTCTGTGCTGCCCTTCATAGGAACTCCGTTTTTCTGTTTAACTGTCCACTTCACAATTATCTGAGATATCGCCTTCAATTTCTTTTGGTTTCTTTTTTCTTTAATTTTATCTTCATTTTATCTTCATTTTATCTTTATGATTCTTTTATTAGCTAGAGTTCTTATAGTGAATTTTTGATTTGGAATTCTGGTATATTTCTCAAGATATAAGTCGACACAGTCTGCTAGACTGACTAAACCTATTCACTGTTTTTCTTCAGATAAAACCTGTCAATGTCGTCATCTCGCAAGTAAAAGAATTTAAGCATGATGAATTATTTCGCTTTTTGATACTGGTTTATGTTGTGTCCAGTTTAACCTAATAATTGCCTGCTTTATATTTTTCACCTGTACACGTTGTTTAACGTTCTAGAGTTAGTATACGTTTGGCACGATCAGTCGCACGATAATGGTCCGGTGACACTTGTCACTCATGACATTTCATAACCCTAACCCCAGCCAAAATACAAACATATCTGTTATATGACAAGAACAGTCCCTTTTGATTGAAAGGTTACCTTCTAGGTATTCATAACGACTGTAAGATTTATGTTTTTGAATAATCACATTTCCAAAGCTATTTTCTTACTTATATCTTGGTCTGTTTAAATCTCCTGCGCCCCCCCCATAAGCATGGACCGAGCTAGTCTCTCTGAAAGCAATATACTGAGCCTCCTCGGCCTTACCCTATCTTCCGACCTCAAGTGGAAGCATTACATTGAGTCAATAGCTAAATCCATTGGTAGGAAGGTTGGGTCACTGTGTCGGACAAGGAAGTTTTTTTGGCGTAAATCCATCTTGCGTATATACAAATCAACCATCCGTCCGTGCATAGAATACTGCTGTCAGTCGCCGCTGCTGTTCATCTCTGTTTTCTCGATAGGCTTCAAAGGAGAATCAGTAATGTGATGGGTCCCGACTTGGCAGTTCGACTCCAGCTACTTTCTCCCCGTCGGGATGTGGCTACCCTCTGTCTATTCTACAAATATTTTCATGGCTTCTGCTCCGATGAGCCTAAGTCACTAGTGCCCCCGCCACAAGAATTTACATGTGCAACCAGACTGGCAACAAGGTCCCACCCATTTACAGTTAAATCAACCAAATACATTCAAACATTCTACTCCATCAGCTTCTTTTATCGCGCTTCACGCCCGTAGAACTCATTTCCATACACTTGCATTCCTGGCGGCTACAACCTCCAGGAATTTAAATGTAATGTCAATTCCCATCTCTTATTCACCTGACTCCAGTCTTTTCTACATCACCCTGTGTATCTTGTTCTTTTCGTTTCTATCTACCTTCGAAATAGTCTTCACAACAGTGTTCCCATATTCCTCTTTCTCTTTATCTGGTTCGTCTTTCTCTTCACTCTTCTCCTTCCTAAATTTTTACCTTCTTATGTAGTCCCCTGGGCATCAGTGGCGGTACCACCTTGCTTAAAGTGAAACGATGAAAAAAATGAATATATTTTTTACATACGTAGATATTTGTATTTTTCTTCTGCATTTGTTGCCATTAGTATTTCATTGTTGTGTGCTTGAACTCATTCTATTGAATTATGTTCTCCTTCAGTCCTGGGTATGTCAATAAAGTAGGGCCTCTGATCTGGAGATTTGGGATTTTGAGGAACGTGCAACCACATGTTAATGTCCCAGCTATGGACAAATAATGAACCCTCAAACAAGACGAAAATACCGAAGGTATAAAAATGCATTTCATGATAAAAATATCAGTATATTTTTATATTAAAAAACTAACAATAAATATTTATAGTAAAATTACAAACATTGTATAGAAAAATGATCAGCTATACCTTCTGTATTAAGATATACCAACTACACATTTTATAGTAGAAATACCAAAAATATATCTTATAGCAAAAAGACTAACAATTTTCTCCAATTGAAGAGATACAGTTTATGTTCAAAATATATCTATTTGAATCCATAAAATTATGTTCAAAATTAAAAACTCATAGAGGTTGATATGCCACTAAGAAAAATCAACCAACCAGTATGAAAGAAATCTTTCATGATATTAATCATATTATATTCTACATTTTCTGAAAAAGACCAAACTTTATTCCAAAATATTTGTATAATAAAACTACAATATAAACACACATATCACAGCTTTAATAACTTATGTCCACACATATATGTACACAAAACTTGAGTATCATCTACCACGTACTCATTTATGAAAACAGAACAAATTATATCTTATTTTCATTACCTCAAAGATAAAAAATATATTTTGGCATTAAATAACCCATAAAGTAGTTAAACAAATCAAATTCTTTTTTTATGTCCGCAAAATAACCATATTCAGTAACTGCTATTTTCAGTGTCTCTTGGGTCTTTTGTGAGATAGACAATAGTGTAAAAAAAATTCTGTAACCAGGGTGACAGCTTTTTCTCAGTACATACGTTTTGTATATGTAAAATATTTCAAATACAAATAGGTTGCCCTCTCACTCTTAATATCTTTGCAGATTATTTTTATTTCGCGTTCCGTCGTTAAATATTCTATCTAAAATGTTAGCAGGAATTAAAGAACGAATCTTTCATATATGATTTATTAAAGCAATACAGAAATGAACATCAGAACGCTAATTACTTTAATATAGAACGATTTATTTTTAGGATCGATTTTCATGTCTCTGCCTAGTTTTCTCCTAATACGCAAACACATTGACGCTCCCATCTGTTAGGATGACAGTTTTTTATTCTCCCAGTGACAATATTCAGATGAATATTTTTGAAATCATTCAGAATTGTTCGATTTTTTTCCTGCATTTTAAAACATCGGTTCTTACTGCTTCTTTGCGTTATGGTCGACTTAACATCGATAACATAGCGAGGGTTTTTATTTTGTTTATTTTTTCTCTCCTTTTTACTGTTCTCAATTCAAACACAAAAATTAATAAGTTTCAATCGAGGCCTCAAGTAAACAGTGAATCAGATTAATGTGTACGGGTTACAAAAACATTAAAACAAACATTAGCTGTTATTTATTTTTTTACAAAGACATTAAGTAGTCGCGTGATCTTATTTTTTCTCTTCTTTATCAGATGTAAAAACGTTCTTCTTGTTTTTTAAGACCAAAATAATATTTAAAAGGCAAAAAGTAAAACTAGCTATATGAATAAATATTTCATTTCGACACTAAGAAAGAATTTCTCAAGGCTGAACGCCAAAAGTTGCAGATATATGAGAATGGCTCAGATTGTGAATCATACTTCACACCATTAATATCATTGAATAGAAGAGCTTTAGCGTGAAGACAACTATGGGGAAAGGTTAATTTTTAAAATGTTGCAAATTTGTTCAGGTGTAAATGTTATATTCACTGCGTTTCCTTTAGTATAATGTACCGCCATCAATTGGAAATGAAGGCATAAAAACAAAATATAATGTTCTTTTGAAAATTTCACTAACATGCTACAGCAAAAGAAAATAGGCAGTTAGGTCTAAGCATATTACTTTTGAAATTGCTAAATGCAACCATAAGTTCTATTTTAATACTTCCTTCTCTCACACTTCTCCTCTCTAGAACTCTTGTTGAGCTTTTTGCTTTCCTGTCCAATATAATCAAAAAGAATTTAAATTCCACACAAATCGCCATCTTCTGTCTCTCTGAATCCTATTAATTTTATTCACCTTTCTCCACTGATATGCTTTTGTCACTTTCCTTCATTTTATTATCCATTTGCTTCAGTAACCCCCTTTGTCTTAGTGGCTTTATCACCTTACTGAGATGAAATACTAAATAATAGCGATTTGGATAAATGCACAGTTTGAATAACATTATTTCTTATACAGAGATTTGCCCAGAATTGCTTTAAAAATTAACTAAAAGCGACATACGTATTTTGATAATTTCAAAACAAAATGGCTACCGTCAAATTTCTATACTCCGGTGACAGCCAACTCCTCACCTACCTGTGTATTTTATTAAGATTTTTATAAATGAAAAAACTGAATGAGATTCTCGGTCTCTTATTCTACCTTTTATACTGAGCCAATTTTTCGCCAATCACTTTACTTGTTTTGTGCGTTCGAGCCCCAATGGAAACCGTCCAACCGAGGCCGAATGTGACACAAGGCCGATTATTTAATGTGGACATTCCGAGCCCTTAAGGTCGAGCAGAAATTTCTCATAGACCCTGCATAAGACAACATCACCACTTCGGTAGGTATTCGTCTTGGTTATTCTCTGTCCGGAGGCAGAGTGTCTGACAAGTTTGGGGCTAGTCTCACTATGTGTTTCACAGTAATTAGAATTGTCTAAGTCTAGCAAATAACTTTAACCCTTACGGTTATTGACTATCGTTAACTAAATGGCCTCTTAGTTTGGGTAAAGGTTAACAGGATAATTTTCTTGCAAACTACGAGGATCATTCATTAAATGAGGTCAATTTTTCGGTATAAGAACTTCTAATACAGATAGAAGCTTACTTTCTTTTTATTTTTCAACGTAGTCCCCCAGCAGTGTCACACACTTTTTTCCGTATATGCACAAGCTTCCCTAGTCCCTCAGCATAAAAAAAATCTTTGGAGTGATGTCTCAGCCAATCACTCACAGCACTTTTGACTGCATCGTCAATTTCAAACTTCGTGCCTCTCATGAACGCTTTCAAGGGACCAAACAGCTGAAAGTCTGAAGAGGCAAGGTCTTGTCTGTAAGGAGGATGAGGGACCAGCTCGTTGATGGTCTGCACCGTTTGGGCTGCTGTGTGAGGCCTTTAAGTAGGCAAGGTTCACATGGACAATTTTGAGTGGTGTCCCAACAGATAGGCTCAAATTTCTTGCAATTTCATCCACTGTCACCCTTCTGTCAGACTGAATGAGGTCATTGACTGATTCGATCACCTCAGGAAACCTCACTTCTGTATGCCTCTCAGGCCTGTCTTCATCCTCAACACTACTCCGTCCTTCTTGAAACAATTTTGCCTACTTGTAGAAAGTGTTTGGCTGAAACACGTGGCACCATACACAGTTGACATTCTCCTATGAATTTCAACTGGTTTGCACCCTTATGCAACCAAAAGCTTTATAACTCATCTCTGTTCAATCCTGGAGCATGCTTCTTGGGCGGCCATTTTTGTTAAACTCCAAAATTCTCGAAGTTTGTTTTTTTTTCAATCGGCAAAAAAAAAATTAAATCCCTTTGAAAAATAAGTAAAGGAAAAAAAAATTAAAAAAGTAAGCTTCTATCTGTATTAGAAGTTCTTATACCGAAACATTCACTTTATATATTGAATGACCGTCGTATATTAAGTAAATAAAGTGGGTGTTTTGGCATGAATTATTAACGACCATGCTACTTTAATTGATCATTTGATCCTAAATGATTACCTGATAGATGTTGCCTTGACCCAAGGTAAGCTTAGTAAATTAAGTAAGTCATTTCTGGTCAGGTAATGCTTAACGAGCTTATTTAGGGTCTAAGTTTCCTCAATAATATGGTTTGGTGTCAATCAATTAATTTTATCGTTCTTTTACTTTTTTAAATTAGAAATTATTTCCACGGATGGGTGCTGTAATGGCAATATCAGGTGTTTCCTGATGAGGAAACATTTGGCATTCATTGACCAAGCAGCAAATATTACTCTCGGCTGAATTTTATAAAATATTTTTCTTGAAAGAATTTTTCGGGAGTATAGCGCATTCAAGTTTATTAGCTGTTATTTCTCTTTCCAGCACTGATGGGGGGTTCCTTACTAACCTTTTGCTCGAAGCAGTATGGAATCTCAATATTTTCTCTTCAAGTTACATGGGATATCGCTTTTAGTTGAGAATAGTAGTGAAGTAAAGTGGCTTCTGCTATTTGATACAATACTTTGTTTGAGATTATATAGCGCCATGCCACAATGTTCAAAGAAGAGTGGTCTTTGCCAAGATGTTCGGGCATCATTCGCTCAAAATTATTTTAACTGATCTGAGGATGCGGTAGATTACAATTGAGAGTTTAGTTATTTCTGAACGATTTTCCCGCCATGCATAGAAAAGTCCCGCTCTGATGAGACTATGTAAAAACATATCATGAGTTTCCTGAATAATATTTTGGATTTGTAACAACCTGCGTGAAACTAGATTTGGCATAAAATGTGTATAAAATATGATGTGTGCAATTATATGTGTGAGCATAATATTTAATGTATATATATGCAAATGTGTGTATCGATATATATATGTTAAATATATATATATGTGTGTATATATATCCATTGCATAAATATTTTTATCTAATGTATATATATCATGTATATGTAATTTTATATGTATATAATATATTGTGTATATACATATATATACGTGTATAAGTAATGAGTGTATAAAATGTATCTGTATATATATATATATATATATATATATACACATATTAACCTTAGTTCCATAGACGTAGGAGAATATGTATATGTATTAATATATATATTTATTCGTCATCCACATACAAGCTTGCTTCTGACCGGGATTGAAACTCGACCGATTGAGTGTCAGTCGGAGTCTCTAATCCCTAAGCTATAGGCGCATGGCATCAGAGAGGGGTAATTTTAGCATGTTATATATAAGCGGTGTATACAAACGCCAGACACCGAAAGAACCCAATTCATTGCTGAAAAGTTATGCAATGTATAATACAAATCTGTTCTTGCATTGAACATGGTGTTAACACCTGAATAAAATTACTATACATATGTATAACCTCATCATATGTATATCTATTAAATTATTTCACTATATATATATATATATATATATATATATATATATATATAGTGTAATGGTTGCTACAATGGTTTATAAAAGCATAGTATCACTACACAAAAGTCTTCGCGTTTCGGAGCTACGTTTGCTCCTCATCCGATGATAAGTTGAAAAGAAAAAAAAGAATATATATATATATATATATATATATATATATATATATATATATATATATTGATGCATGTTTTATTAAATAATATTGTCGATTTATTTTATGTAATTTGTTCATATCGTCTGATAAGCTTAATAGCATTATCGTTGAAAGAGGAAAGAAAATCACAATATTGATACATGTTTTTATTTAAGTTTAATAATTTTTTTAAGTGGTGGAAACAACAAAGAGTATTATTTATCTGCTTTTTACGTAATGTTGGAGACACGAGATAGTAAAATATTGAGTTGGGATCAAATGTCGATCAAATATGGATTAGACAGACGGATAAGATAATAAATAAACAAATCATTGTTTCTCGGATGTTCTTTTTTTAAATTTTTTTAAATATGTGTGTAAATGTATGTAAAGAGTGTCCGGATAAATTAATTGGAAAAATACATGAAGTGTCTTGTGTTTTGTTACCTCGAATATTTGTTAAGTGCTAAAAGAGAAATTTTATTATGATAGATTGAAAAAGAGTTGTAATTTTTGTTGACGCATATGTTAACGGTCTTTCTGCATTAACTACTTCTTCGATAGTGAGAATATCACGTGTTTGAAGAAAGGTGAGGTAGATTCTCATTGGCTTAGAATGAATGAATTAATGATAATTAATATTCTTACGTAACTATTTAATTATTATTTTTTGACACCATAATCTATATGTTTTATGAACGTGCCAATGTATACATATACACAGGCGGAATATATATATATATATATATATATATATATATATATATATATATATATATATATAGGCAGTCCATAAAGTTGGTGTGCACTTTAAAACATTTATAACTTTATTTGTGCTTGCGATAGAAATAATTTGCAAAAAGGATTAGAAATATATATATTTTCAAGGTTTTATTGAAATTTTATTTAACTTTCCACATGTCCTCCATCATTAGCAATACAAAGGGTAATACGATTTTGCAGTTCACGGAAAACATTTGCCAACTGATTTACAGCAATGCCTGAAATCACATCAGTATCAATAACTATATTTAAAACTAGGTACATTAAACTTTATAACATATTTTACAGATTATTTCTATCAAAAATACAAATGAAGTTATCATTTTTTTAAAGTGCACACGGACTTTATGAACATAATGTGTATATAGATAGATAGATAGATAGATAGATAGATAGATAGATAGATAGATGGAATGCTAAAATAGATAGATAGATAGATAGATAGATAGATAGATAGATAGATAGATAGATAAAGGGAATGCTAAAATAGATAGATAGATAGATAGATAGATAGATAGATAGATAGATAGATAGATAGATAGATAGATAGATAATGTGGGTGTTGAGGAAATGTTAAAGGTTGAAGTATACGTGTCTGGGTTTTACGTCGCAGAAATTCCAGTCAGTTATTATCGACTAATGTAGCTTTCGTTTCCGCCAGCCAATAGAATTTGGACCCTATTTTAAGTCCCACGAACAGGAAGTAGGCGTACTTCTTGTGTCCAAAAGTGCTCACTTTCTGGTCTGTATCCGATGATGAGAATAACTAGAATCCAATTGCATCGACGGACGAACTAAAAATGCCATTCACATTGGCTCATATTCGAAATCGAATGACGTCAACCAGTTGCCAGGGTAACATTCCAGAGACTAGACATTTGATTCGTTAGGGCCAACAGGGTTACAAACTGCCTCGTCTATGGGTTTTATTATGTATTTTTTGCAATTCCCATTTGTTCTTGTTTTTCTTTGCTTTTTAACAGACTTACTAGAATTTCTTTGGCACCGCTTTTTGACATTTTATGCTCATATTAATAAGCGCAAATATTTGCTATCCTAAATAGGAAAACGAAATTACTGTCTCCTATGGTGAATATCAAAAGACTGGCTTTCATCTTACGTCTATTATAAAATCTTTTGAAGTTTGAGTCATACAAATTTGAGAATTCTATCATTATTTTCGGACTGTTTTCCCTGAGTTCCGAAGTAATTTTTACATTTTTCGTAGATTAAAATTACTTTTAATGAAATTCATTAACTGTCGATTAGTACTTTGGATTATCTGAACATTCTCTCTCCGCAAAAGGCCCGTCTTCAATTGCTTGGTCAAATTTTCATAAGATATAATTTTTTCTATAAAAGTTTTATATAACAATGTTTTATTGTCCGTATCTGCCATGCACATTTATAAGTTTACCATTTGTCCGTACATGTATTCATAATGCAGAATTTTATCTACTCCTCATGCTATGTATCTAGAATTTCTTTAAAAAATAATGGAAGAATCTGCAATGTTATCGTTCCTGTCGTGGCAACTCGAATTCAGTTCCTTCCCGTTTGTCGTAACGTAAATCCAACGAGCCTGTTCTATACATTTTTTCCTGGAAATTGTTCTGATGAGCTCTCTTCTTTTGTGCATCGACTTAAAAAAATTAAGCATCGTACTAGATTGGCGGTTATGTCTCATAACTGTTTTGATGAAATTAATAAATTTACACACAAGATCTATTCTAATATTTTATTTAATACTTCTCGCTTTTCTGACAACTACAATTTCAAAAATTTAAATTGATGTAAATTGGTTAATTTCACCGCAAGTTCTATTCTAAAATTTAATATTTTTCTTTTCCTGTCAACTAAAATTTCAACGGGATGTACGTTGTGGTGCAGTGGATATCGGCTCGGAACGAGAAATCGGGTAGCCGAGTTTGAATTCCAGCTGAATCCATTGCATTCACCTATGCACATATACCCTTGGGAAAGGTATTAATCCATCTTTTTCCTCCAGTTATGGGTTAAATAGCAGGACAGATTGGGGCCTATAGCCTTGGCTGGCAAACTGTCTACCGCAGAAAGCAATGGCAACCTACTGCGGGATAATCTTCTGCCCAGTTAGTCATGTTTCTTTCGAGACATGATCGCCCAAACGTGTTTCACGTATGGCAATTAACTAACTCACAATTTAAAAAAATAATGGATAAAATTGCTAAATTTAACTGAAAAGTTCTATTCAAAATTTTATACTTCTCGCTTTCTAGCCAACACTAATTTCAAAAAAATATTTTTTCTTTTTAAATCGTTTCACCTCGAGCAAGGCATTCCACTGCCACTGTAGCGCAGGGGGTTACATAGGTGCGAGGGATTGATGGGAAAGGATGGTTAGATGTAAGAAATGTTAGGAGGGAGATAGAAAGGGTTCCGAGAATGAGGGTTGGTTAGATGGTGAGTGTTTGAGAGACTAGATGCAAGTTAGCGTGTTAGGAGGTGTCTATTGACCTTACATTTAAACTCCTGGAGATTGTAGCCGTCGGGGAAGCAATCGTGTGGAAGGGAATTCCACGGCCGGGAAGTGAGAGAAAAGAAACTGTTGGAGTAGAAGTTGCGGTTGCATTTTATCGGTTTCACTGTAAAAGTGTGGAATCTAGTTGCTAATCTAGTTTCTCGTGCAAATTCGTATCTAGTGGGCAGCAGTGATCTAAGTTCATCGGAGCAGAGGCCGTGAAATATTTATAGAAGAGACACAGAGAAGCCATATCGCGCCGGTGAGAGAGAGACTGCAGGCGGTCTGCCAAGTCGGTATCGATCACATTACAGACTCTCCGCTGTACCTTGTCGAGAAGTTGATGAAATTATTAAATATAACCACAAGTTTTAGTGTAATATTTTATACTTTCCTCTCAAGATAGAATTTCAAAAAATTCAATTAATGAAATTGTTAAATTTAACTGCACGTTCTATTTTTATATTTTATGCATTTTGCTTTCTTGTCAACTAAAATTTCAAAAAAATTAAATTGAACAGCAATTGCCATTTCAACATTTCTTTCAATTCTCCTCATTTTAGTTTCGTTTCTTCGTAACAACGTTTTCACAGATTCATTCATGCCCCGAAACCTTTTGTGTCTTAGTGGCTTTACCACCTTTTTTTGAGGTGAAATAATTTTTAAAAAACATTCCATCAAATTATCTTATTGTCAAATATGCATTCCAGGAATCTTGAATGTTTCTGATTCAATTTAAGTGTCTATTTTGTTCCTTTCTTCTTTAAAACTTCCATGTTACTCATATGTTCTGTTCATGGTATTTTCAGAATTCACTGAAATGTTGGGAGATGGATATTGCATTGCAGCATGGCACTCATTTATTTATTCCTTATGAATTTTTCCTTTTTCTTTATACTTTACTTAGTTTTGCAAAAGCTGATTCTAATACGTCAAAGAAAACTTTTTACATCTTTTTCATGTGTTGTGTCCCTTCAGGACGTAGGCGAGCATGGATTTCCACTGGGCTCTGTCCATTGTCGCTTTCAATTTTTTTCCTCTTGGTAACTCACCCATACCTCGCAACATCATCCATTTGCTCAAGCTCGTTAAATATGTCTCGCACTGCTTTCCTCTGCCTCTTGCCCTCTATCCGTTCTGTGAGTATTAAATTATCTATCTCATCCTTCATCATTGCATGTCCTTGAAACCTCAGCTGTCTCTTCCTAATGGTAAGTACAAGTTTTCTTCTCGTTTGCATCCTCTCCAACACCTGATGGTTGCTCACGTGCTAGGTCATGGTATTCTCAGCATCCTACTGTAGAACCACATTTCTGTTGCTTCGAGTCTTTCTTTCATCTTTGAAAAGATCATCCAGTATTCACTGTCAGATAAAAGGACACATCTCACGTAGCTCTCTCGTACTCTTTTCTTTGTTTCTAATGAGATCTTGCCTCTCAGTACACTAGTTAGCTTTTTAAATGCGTTCTTGGCCATGGCAATGCGTCTTCGGATCTCAGTTTCACACTTTCCATCTTCTGTCAGAACACTTCCTAGGTATTTAGATTTCTTTACCTGTTTTATTTTGGTTTCCCAGACCTATAGGGGGCATTTTGGGATCTTCTCTTTACTGATGACCACGCATTCGGTTTTCTTCGTGAAGGCAATAAATCAGTCCAGTTTACAATAATATTGTAGTTATGTGTCGAGTTTGACAACTTTACGATAAAATAAAGACAATTTTTATTTTGATGGCAGTTTCAGCAGAAACATGGGAACTTTCTCTCTTTTTTTTTTCATCATTTCACCACATGCAACAAAAAAAAACATGAAGTAGAAAGAACAATAAAATAAAAGGAATTATGAAGCAAAAGATTACGCTTGATATTAGGTTTGAATTTTTTAAGATCAAAGTTGACTTGAAATTAAGAAAACGGGAGAGAGTTTCGCAAGCGAGAAGTCCGAGAGAAGCTAGGATTACATCTAGTAAATTCAACTGTAACATTAGACTTAGCTTTCAATCTATTACCACGTTTAACTTCTTAAAGTAGAGGTACTAAAGAGGAAAACTCATCATAAAATCCTCCATTAACATATCTATTGGAAACATCGCAGACTCTTCTTTGGATTTTATGAAGAATCTCTAAATACATAGCAAAAGCACCAGACCAGACGTGTCAATGCTTAATCAAATGATAAAAGTATCTAGTCGGTTGCAGTGAACCAATGTTCTTAGCAGCAGACATTGCAAATGTTGTTTTCTTTTCATTTCAGCGGAAAACTTTAGCGCAAGAAGGTACGATGATTCACTTACCTTGAGGTTAGCATCAGCCAAGGTTCTCTAAGACGACTGAAATTAAGCACTTCTCGAGTATAAAACTCTCTTCCAGCTTGTTGCTTCCCATTCAGCTTTGATATTCAGATACTTAAATGCAATATCAATCGTTATTTTCTGTTTTTCAATTCATTTAAAAAACTTCCTTCTCGGTATTTACATTATTCGAACTATTGTCCTCATCTTTGTTGCCATTTGTACGACGTTTCGGCCGTTGTACGCTCCGGCCTTCTTCAGTTGC
Organism: Ascarosepion bandense; assembly: GCA_037127315.1. Lineage (NCBI taxonomy): Eukaryota > Metazoa > Mollusca > Cephalopoda > Sepiida > Sepiidae > Ascarosepion > Ascarosepion bandense. The sequence continues at coordinate 485,240 of JBBBDQ010000256.1, read as the reverse complement.
TAGCAACCGTTTATTGCAATCACTTGGGTATATGAACTCCACTTCATGCTTAAAGCCTCTTCATAAAGTGTTCGGTTCAAAATTCCTAGCACCTGAAAAAGGCCGAAGCGTACAACGGCCGAAACGTCGTACAAATGGCAGCAAAGATGAGGACAATAGTCTCAATAACTTAAATACTGTAAATACTACCTAATCTCAGAAATTTAGACAAAGAATTTGGTTCAAAATTCCTAGCACCTGAAGAAGGCTGGAGTGTACAACGGCCGAAACGTCGTATAAAGGGCAACAAAGATTAGGACAGTAGTCTGAATAATGTAAATACTGTAAATACTACCTCATCTCATAAATATTGACAAAGGGTTCGGTTAAAAAATTCCTAGCACCTGAAGAAGGCTAGAGCGTACAACGTCCGAAACGTCGTACAAACGGCAACAAAGATGAGGACAATAGTCCAAATAATCTAAATACTGTAAATACTAACTCGTCTCAGAAATATAGGCAAACGCTTCCTTCTCGCTTTATTAATAGACTGGAAGAGAAAGTTGCTGATTTTACTGAATGAAGTGTCATATTGCAAATACAACGAAGCACGAATTCCTGCTCGAGGAATAAATATTTCTTTCTCATGCCGTGTACTCTCCACAGTTGTGACCTTTGGACTATCGATTTCTTTGCTCCACAAAACATCTGTCTGGTTAGCAATTCAAAGAAATTTTAGATATCGATGAATTTTCTAAAGAATTCATTGAAGCAAACTTGGGATCGTTGTTTTATGATAAAATATAAAATTCAGCCGAAAGCTGGCACGAGTTCGCAGGAAACTAATGAAAATAATAAAAAGAACCAGCAACAAATTATTCACTAAGAATTACCATGAAAATATTTTTAAAAAATATTATGGTGCTGTCACTGGAATTCGAACTCGGAACGAGAAATCGGAAGTAAAAGTAAAATCTGGAGTTGCAAAATTTGAAGAGGGTCGCATCAGTGCCCTTAAAGAGAGTCGCCAGAAAAGGAAGGAGCACAAACGCTCCACCCACCAGCTTGGGACTGCCCCTTGCATCCCCTGACCCTACTGCGACAGGCTCTTCCGTGATAAGATCAGCCTTATCAGCCATCCTCGCACTCACCCAAACTCTTTGCGACCAGGAGTTATGATCTTCTTCGCCCGCGAAGGACGAGCATCATTCTACAATGATCGCTTGATTAGCTTTTTATTCCGGCTGTTTTATAAAAAGTCTATGAGTGCCTTCAGAAGACGACAAAAGCTCTTCAGAACCTCTAATCACTCGATCAGGTTCCTTGCTACGGGGTGTAATTTATAGCACTTCTTCATGAGGAGAATAGTCTGTCTGTAAATAGTGTAAAATATCATGGCTTCTCATCCCAGCAATTAAGATAGAATGTATCCGGTTGTCCAATCATTAAGCCGAGAGAATTTAAATATTGGCTTTAGATTAGGCCGTGTATACATCGGAAGATATGCCAATGTTATAATACTTCAAATCCGGAGTATCTCACTACTGCTAAAAGAACCCTTCCATAATTGACCACGTCTTCAGCGATGTAGCGTACTCACCACCCTTGGAAAACTGGGAGTTGGTGATGTTATTTAACCTAGAGTTGGTGTGATTAGTCGCTGACTCTGGGTTCATCCGCCTTTTAACAACTCCTGATTTTTTTTGTGCTGATGCAGCGTCTTGTGGCAAATTTGGTTTAGTCGGTGATCACTCAGGTCTGAAAATAAGTTCTTAAGGCTATATTGTAGAGGAAAAAGCGTGCGGTATGCGAAGAAAGAAACAATCTTCAAACACAGCTTTACAAATGTTATACAATTTTATTGTTGAGCATTTATTTACTTTCAAATTGAAAGAAGCAAATTGCAAAGATACTCGTGAAACACTCAGTAAATATATTGTTTTTACAATACAACAAAATTATCTTTGCTAGAATGATGGAAGCAACAGAATCAATTTAAAGTGAGCCAGGGATTTATGTTATTTTATAAATACGTGTAATTATCCAGCAGTAGGTTAAACGAAGCTGCTATATTGCTACTAATAATATTTATATATATTTTATATATGTTTATATATTTTTGTGTTGCTTATTTTTAAAATCGCAAGTCTGTTGCAAGAGATACTTGATAAAGATGTAAAATGTTGAGAAATTATATGAAAGGTGTAAGTAATCAGTTGTACAACTGTTTACCAAAATGTTTGGCAAGAAACTGAAAATTTTTGTGAATTTGCGCGATCGTTTTTTTAAAAAGAATATAGGTTTCAGAAAGCAAAAAAGATAGATTTACTAAACCCAGAGGTATATAGATTAATAAATATTTTCTCAATTTTTAAATATCTATTGTTAGCAAGGAAAACATATCATGAAATAGTTTCTGGAATTTTCTCTCCAATTTCGTAGCTAAGAAAAAACATTGTCCTCTGAAATTTCAAAGCTGATTGATTAATAAATGTGAGTGTGAAAATTCGAATTTGGAGCCGACTTGGTGCACAGAATGAGTCCATTTCTGTTTGAGTCAATATTTGCACAGAATTTTAGTGATATTACTTAAATCTATTTAATTTTCGTACAATTTTTAACTGTGTTCTACAATAGGACCATGCCTGTCTTGCTATTTACTTATAGCTGGAGGGAAAAGAGAGGAATTCGTACTTTTTGGATTCATAGCCCTTCTCAAGGGTATTTACACTTAGGCACTCGACAGGAATGGTGAAGCCCGAAACGTTGCCTTGGATATCTCTAAAGCATTCGACAGAGTTTGGCATGCTGGCCTTCTATGCAAACTGCGGAGCTATGGTATAGCTGGACAATTGTTTGAACTAATCCAGTCATTCCTACATAACCGCACATTGAAAGTGGTATTAAACGGACATGCCTCCCAGAACTATCATATGAACGCGGGTGTCCCTCAAGGCTCTATCCTATGTCCTACGCTCTTTCTGATCTACATTAATGATCTCCCTGATACCATAAGATCCCAAGTAGGTATGTACGCCGATGACACCACAGTTTATTCTCGCCTCGATCAAAAATCTGGTGTGGGCGACAAAGCTAACCTTGCAGCCGAGCTTGGAAAGGACCTCCAATCCGTAGTGGACTGGGGTAAAAAATGGCTCGAAAATTTTAATGCTTCTAAAACGAAGCTACTGTCAATTAATCATCATTGACAATCGCACCAACCTCCTATTAGCATGGACCAGGCTTGCCTCCCAGAGAGTAAAACACTACTCCTCTTTGGTCTCACATTTTTAGCGGACCTCAAGTGGAATGACTATATTGAATCCATTGCTAAATCCGCTGCTATGAAACTCGGTTCTCTGTGCAGGGCCCGGAGGTCTTTCTGTCTGAATCTATCCTGCACATTTATAAATCTACCATCCGCCCGTGCATTGAATACTGCTGCCATATCTGGTCGGGTGCCCCTGCTATTCTCCTTGGGCTTCTCGACAAGGTACAACGGAGGGTCTGTAATGTGATCGATACCGACTTAGCAGACCGCCTGCTATCTCTCTCTCACCGGCGCGACGTGGCTTCCCTGTGTCTCTTCTATAAATACTTTCACGGCTTCTGCTCCGATGAACTTAGATCACTGGTGCCCCCTAGGTTCGAATTTGCACGAGATACTAGATTAGCACCTAGATCCCACCCTTTTACAGTGAAACCGATAAAATGCAACCGCAACTTATACTCCAACAGTCTCTTTTCTCGCACTTCCTGACTGTGGAATTCCCTTCCATAAGACTGCTTCCCCGACGGCTACAATCTCCAGGAGTTTAAATTTAAGGTCAATAGACACGTCCTAACAAACTAACCCTCTTCCATTCTTTCAAACACTCTTCCCACCCACCCAACTATCTATCACCCCCCCCCCACTTCTGACATTTCCTATATCTAACCACTCTTTCTATTTACCTTCCCCTATGTAGCCCCAAGTGCAATAGTGGCAGTGGAATGCCTTGCTTGGGGTGAAATGACTCTCGGATTCCTCAATTCATTGAGCTATCCATTACGCTACTGTGTCTGAGAAGGCGTAATACGCTACATGCTGCAAAATGATATGACTATCAGCATAGATCAATCATTCTTTTTCTTTTGTCGTATCACTTTCAGGTTGTGGGCGATTATGGCTCTCCACATGTTCCTGTTGTTCTTAGCTCGTACAAAGCTATTAATAATGTTAGCCAATGACCGAATTTGTATGAATATCTCGAGTCTTTTAAATTTATTTCAGACATTAGACATTATTTATGGGGATCTCCTTGAATATGCGTCTTATATTCAATGAGATAACTCGCAGTTATGATTAAATCATAAAACATGCACCAGAAAATCATCATTATGTTCAAAAAATTCTTACAATCCGAAAATATATTCCGGCTTTAAATAACCATAAAAAGATTGATAGGCCGTAAAAAGTAATCAATCACAGAGACCTGTCTTTTCAAAAAATGGTGTCACAATTAATTGTTCTTTTTCTTGAGTATTGATTAAATTTTAAATAGATTTTTATTCTAATTCATATTCTTAGTTATATTAGTCGGTTTCATCAAGATATTACAAACAATTTATTTTTTCAAATTGTGTGTCAACAGTGAAAATATTGTAAAGCTTTAAGCTAAATATGGGATTGTCTTTGCAGGTTTAGCTATACTCATCAATTTTCTATTGCCTTTATTAGCCTCTTTGTTTAGAAATATTTAACATATTGAGAGATTTTAATTTGTGAATTTGAGGGATCATATTGTAGATTTTTTTTAATCTTCGCTACGGATTTTTTTCTTGTTTTGACATTGCTAGAATTTTTTTTTTTGCATGTCATTTTAGCTGGTTCGTTTTCAGCGTCCATTTTCTTTCACTGAATGGAAGTCTCCGCCTTCCAGGAGTGATATTATTTTAGTTGTATTATTTTTAAAAATTCAACTTTAAAATGATCACTTCTATTTTCAACACTTTATATACGCATTTATTTTCTCGGAATTGCTTTTTATTTGCATATTTTTATTTAATATTTATTGCATTTCTTTGAACAAATAATTTCAATTTGTCTTTCTCGATTCACACTTTTTGCAATTTACTATATATTTCTTTTTAAATTATTTTGCGTTTAAAGACATCGATTCGATGAAACTATTCAGGAAAGCTAAGTAAGTTTTTTTCGCTGTCTTTCACTCAACACTGATGCTAGAAGATTACTAAAAATGGTTTTTGCTGAATAATAAAAACAGAACTAGTTTCAAATCGGAAACAAGATGCCTAAGCGGAACCCAATACACCGGAACTAGCTCGATCGTTTGGGAGAGAAGGGCCCATTTTGAAAAGGCATGGTAAAAAAATCGGTTCTGTGAGCGACCCGAAGACTATTATTTTTAGCTGCAATCTTACGGTAGTGGTGGTTGCGACTCATATCGCTGGATTTCTTCACTTACCCTCGATCCTTCTCTTTGTTCCTCAGTGCTTAACAGTGAGGCATCAAGTACCATTTTTAATGTCTTTGGTATCAGCGGCTAAGGACCGAACCAGCAAACTCCGGCCCCATAGACGAGCACACTACTATTACGCTACAGCCGGTTTTAGTGGATAATATTTAGTATGAAAAGACTTATTATATGTAATGTTGTATAAATTCACGTCATATTTATTATTTCGTTTGAAGTTATTTCTCTTGCTTCTTGATACGATTTCTGATGAGAACTTATCAGTTAAATTATTAATTTTCGACGGATATTTCTTCCATCTGAAAAAACGCTCTTTGATTGTTTTTATTACGGCAAGAGTAAGCAAAAGAGAGTTGTGGAGAGCTAGGATCAATTATAGTTCTGAAAATACGGGGAACATAAAGATGAAACGTTATCAATGATTCTTGGTTTGTTACTCGTATAGCTATTTATTTCATTTGATTTGTCGTAGCAACTTCCATATCGCCATTTTACGATCTTTATGTACGCGTCTCGGATCAGAAATAGACACGGGAGCCGTAAGATGTTATAAAAGTCAAACTATCGACTAATGTTTCTTAGTTATTGCCTATTCTCGCTGCTTGTTTAATGCTCATTAGTCCTGTGTAGGACGATGAACTACATCAGCCAGAAATACCTCTGATCGTGAGATTGTCGCTTTTGAGGAGCGTGGAACCACTCTTTAATTACTATTGTTTCCATAACCCGAGGTGGTACCACTTGTTAAGGTCTCAAGAAATAACCTCTAATAAAAAAAAATTAGGAAAATATGAAAATACATTTTTATATAAAATAAATACCTAATACATCTATTTATAGTATGTGTTTAGTTGAAGCTACAAATTGTGTTTAAAATATTTGAATTTATGCATTAGATAAACCACTGAGATGCCGCTAAACAAAATCAACCGACCAAGCAACTAACACTAAAGAATTCTTCCATGACATTAGTCCATATAATATTCAACAATTTCTTAAAGAAACCAAATTGTATTTCAAAATATAACTTCAACTACAACATAAAACACACATGTGACCGCTTCTAGTAATTATGTCCACACAAACATGTATAAGCACAAAAGCTGAGTATCATCTACCATTTATTTAATTCTGAAAGCAGTATGATATATATTTTATGTTTATTACTTCAAAGTCTAAAGGAATTTAAATTTCGGAACTAAATCTCCCATAAAAATTTAATATGGCGTTAAACAATCAAACCAAACTTACTGGTTGTCGAATAATTACATCTGAGTTGGAGTGGCAACTAGCCACAGTAATCAAAACGAAAGAATAAATCAAAATTAATAGGTTTCAATTATCTATTTCAAAATTTTGAATAGTATTACATTTTATATCAGTCATAGAAGGATATTGTTAAACAAAAAAAATAATGCATGGTTATCTAACATCTAATTTCTTCTTCTTCTTCTTCTTCTTCTTCTTCTTCTTCTTCTTCTTCTTCTTCTATGTGTCCTGTCCCTTCAGGACGGAGGCGATCATGGCTCTCCACGTCTCCCTATCCCTTGTGGCTCTTAGTAAGTTTGCTCCTGTTTGCTCCTGGCAACCCTCGTTCCGTCATCCACCTGATCAGTCCCTGCAAATATGTTATCCGCTGCCTTCCTCTGTCTCTCCGTCCTTCTATCTGACCAGTCAGTATCAGGTTCTTCAGGCTCTCTTTCCTCATTGCATGTCCCAGGAACTTCAGTTGTCTCTTCCTGATGCTCAGCATCAATTTCCTTTTTGTTGCCATTCTTTCTAACACCTCGTCGTTGGTTGCATGCTCAGTCCACGATATCCGTAGCATCCTTCTGTAGAACCACATTTCGGCCGCCTCCAGTTTTGTCCTCATTTTCGATGATATTGTTCAGCATTCACTGCCGTATTGAAGAACTGACATCACGTAGCAGTCTAGCACTCTTTTCTTCGTTTCTATTGAAAATTTCCTGTGTGTTAGTATTTTGCTCATCTTCTGGAACGCGTCCTTTGCCATGCCAATTCGCCTTCGGATCTCCGTGTAGCACTTTCCATTTTCTGTTAGAACACTTCCTAGGTACTTTAATTCTTGTACTTGTTTGATTCTGTTATCCTCCACCTGTGTTTGGCATTTTGGGTTGTATTTTTTGCTGATGACCATGCACTCAGTTTTCTTAAAGTTTATTTGTAGTCCCTTTTTGTCACTCTCCGCTGCTACTTTCTGTAGTTTCCGTTCCGTGTCCGCAATCAGCAATGTATCGTCCGCATACCTTATGTTGTTCAGGTTGTGGCCTCCAATAACAAATCCTGGCGTGTCATCTAGGGTCCTCAAAATATTCTCGCTGTATAGGTTGAACAAATCCGGTGAAAAGACACATCCTTGTCTTACACCTTTTTCTATCTTTGTGTATCTGCTGAGGTCATTACCTGTCCGTATGCAGGCCGTTTGCTGCCAGTAGAGATTCTTGATTATTCTTATGTCTTTCCCGAAAATGTCGAGGCTGTCTAGCATCCCCATCAATTCTTTCTGTCGTATTTTGTCGAATGCTTTCGCGTAGTCAATGAAGCATAAGTACAAGTCTTTCTTCATTTGTAATGACCTTTCAGAGAGCATCCTAATCATGAATATGGCGTTCCTTGTTCCAGTGTCTTTGACGAACCCGCACTGTTCCTGCCCTATCTCTGGCCTGATTCTGCTTCTCGCTCTATTCATTAGGATTCTGACAATCAGTTTTGTAATGTGACTCATTAAGCTGATAGTTCTGTGTAGTTCGCACTCGTTTGCACCAGGTTTCTTCGGCAGCGCTATAAATATCGACTTGCATAGGTCGTCTGGTATTATTCCGCTGCTATAAATTTTGTTTATTATGTCGGTAATCTTTTCTATGCCATATTCTTCTAAGGCTGTCAGCAGCTCTATCACTATGCCATCTGGACCAGGTGCTTTGTTTCTGTTCATTTTGGCCATTGCAGCTTCCATTTAGGATTTTAGTATTTCCGGTCCATTCATCTCCTTGTGTATTCTCGGTTGTTCTCTCTTGTCTCAAAAGAGATCCTTTATATATTCTTCCCACCGCTGGAGTATTTCCTCTTTCTCTAATATGATTGTCCCTTCCTTGGATTTTATGCATCCTGTTGAGGAGCAGGTTTTTTGTCTTGTCAGTTCTCTTATGTCTTTATGCATCTCTGCTTTGTTGTTCCTGCTCAGCCTCTCTAATTCTGTGCATTTGTTGTTGAGGCATTCCTCTTTGGCTTGTGTGCATTTGTTCCTTATCTCCCTGTGAAGTTTTTTGTACTCTGCTCCGTGTCTTGGCGTTATTTTTTTTTTTTTTTAGCTTTAAAAGCTTAAGAATTTCCCGGATGGAGATATGTGAAGGGATAGAGATGGAATTCTTCTGATAAATACTAAGAATAACATAGACAGAAGATGAGAGCCACGAGGAAGTTTTAGGAACAAAATACTAAGCAAACTCTTATTAAAATCAGGAGACACCTGAAATTTCTAGAACACGTCAGATCTTCGCATAATATGCTGGTGACAATAGATACAAAAAATGTTTTTTAATCTACTTAAAGAAATTATGTGGATGGTTGGAAGAACAGAAGAAAAAGAAAATTATGGAGTGTTATGGCTGCATAGGTCCTGAAAGAACTATTTTACTGTTCTCAGTCCTTTTGCGATAATCTCTCTTTACAAGTAACAGATCGGACCAAAGAATATTGCTGCTATTGCCGGGCTGGCGCTCTCCTGACCTCGCTTGTCTGTCTTGATAGTTCAAAAGTATCTAAACGGTGAGTAGTTATTAATTATTTTCCACCCTACACTTCATTTTCGACGGACAAAACGTCGCAAGCCTGTTGATGCTCTATCCCTATTTACATGACATGTTTTCAAACTGACATAAGTTCAAATATACTTTCTGATCAGTGTTCACTTAAACAGCATTTCTTATGAAAACATAGCCCTGTACGTAATATTAGACAAACTTTAGTTGATAATAATAATAATACTCACTCATACACACAGTAAAAAGAAACTTCAGATATTAGAGGCCATCTACATTAAATCAAAACAACCCACACTTAATAAAATCCCATTTCTATCTGATCATAACATATTACATTGCATTTAGACATATGGTTTTGTTAACATTTCGGTCTTTCACGCGATGTAATGTCATAGAACCGCATTACAAATTTAAGAACTTCATCTGCTATTCGGTGACTGTTATCGTTGCTTAGCAATGTTTAATGTCGACACAAGATAAAATCATCTTTGATGGTGGATGTCTTTATGTTAGCCTTCCCTGTAACTTCTTTGAAGATGATCATGTGAGCCGAAAGCTTAGAACCAAATCTAAATGTTGGACAATTTTTGTCTTTATTTTCACCTAAAATTAAAGCGAAAATATGATGTTTATAACGGCTCATGCTTAAACATAATAGTTATTCATTGTCTGTTATATTTAACAGTATATGTTTAGAAAATTATCTGCTACCTCGATACACTATATATATATATATATATATATATATATATATATATATATATATATTCCCCTACTGTCACGTTCATGGAGAGAGAGACAATACCGATGCAACGTCGGCTCAGTTCATTTGCAGCGTATATGGTATTTAACAGTGCCTTGTTATTTTATTTACTTTATTTTATTTATTTGCAATAATATTGTAGAGTAGTGAACAATACGTATATAATATGCTCTTTATTGTACTATTCCCTCCTGTCACGCTCAGGCGTACATTTGTAAAAGAAAAAGAAATAAGAAGATAAAAGAAAGACGTTTTACATTGGGCTGAAATTTTTCAAGATCAAAATTGTTTGGAAAGCAAGAAAACACAAGACATTTCTACAAGCTAGAAGTACGACATGGGAAGTTTTAGCATAAATCTTGCAGTAACATCAAGCCCTTCCAACCTCAAGATGACTCCTTGCCACCATTTTAGCATTGCGCTTAAAGTGTGGCCCAACCCCACTAGAGTGTCAGGAGATAAGGGCCGAAACACTTGCTTGACGGGGGCTTCTCTTCTGAGGACTCTCTGCTGCCACGCTCTCCACGAGTTTCTTTCTACTTAGGTACCACAGCGGAAAGTTCATCAAAACAAGTTCAATGAAAGTATTTACCGTCCATTATTCTTAGTATTGCTTCCTGCCTGTCCTTTCTGACGCAGAGATTGAAGTCTTAATTACTATTCCATCAAATTCACGAACCAACGCTTTAATTACTCAGACTATTGTCTTGCGCCTCAAGTTGAAACTTTAAACCTAAAGACTTTGCGTATTTAGCGTAAGCTTATGGGGAATTAAGTAAAAATATTTTGAACTTATCAAGTTTAAGAATACAGATAAACCTTTTACACCTACCTTATTCAAACACTGATAAAATGGATTCTGCCTTGTAGGAAAAGATGGGATACAAGTGCTAAATAGCATTAGAAAATATTTCAGTGGTTGGTCGAGAGCAAATAAATTGGAATAGTTCGAATACGTGATTTGCCAATAAAAACTGTGGATTTACGAAAACCTTCAACTGAGAAGAATGTCAGGATCAGTGTCACGAGAACAATTTTTTTTATTTATTTTATTTTATTTTATTTTATTTTTTGAAGGAATTTTTATTTCTTATTGACGACAAGAAAATCCACGCGTAATTATCGACATGGGGTGCAGTAATTTAATTCATCTGCACACAACATATAAACACGTATATACAATCTGCAAAAGCTCCGTTGCAAGAAAATATCTGTTCTTTCTTTTTTCTCATTCGCACACACACATTATATATATATATATATATATATATATATATATAGAGAGAGAGAGAGAGAGAGAGAGAGAGAAAGAAAGAAAGCCCTTGCTTTTTGATTAGTTTACTGCCAATAAAATATGTCATTCCACGAATCAATACAAGAATATTTTTGGCCGTTTCGAAATACATTGCCAAACATCAGTTCAGTGCGTTATTGTCCTCTTGTCAATGTGTGATTCGATGCTATGTAGTTTTATGTACTGATTGTAATATTTGTCAAAAAACCCTCATTTTGTCAAAAACATTTCGCTTTATTAAAATTGTTATTTTTTAATTTATCAAATACTACTTTATTTATTTATAGCATTCATGAAACCAAGTTATTCGTGATAAGTAAACACTTTTATCCCCTCGTAGTGTTTGGAGTAATTAATGATTTGCCTGCAGTAATATAACAAACACCATCCGCCCTTTCTTTTTAAATAACCTAAAACACACACACATATATTTATATATATTAATAAATATACATATTATACAGCGTCAATAGCACGACTCGGGGGCTATTTTCATGCACTATGCAACCATAAAGTGCACAGATATATTCTAAAAAACTATTCGGGATTTGACCAAGTGGTCCCACGCGGTCGAGCGGTCTAAGTCACGTCAGATCCAATGACAATTTTCCCCATGGGTCGCAGGTTCAGATCCTGCCGTAAGATGCATGTTTTCCTAACAACATTTTTCAATTATGTAAGTGAATAGATGTAAATAATAAAAAAATAGCATCTACTCAAATATAAATCACTATGAACAAATAATATTTATTTTATGTTACGGAAAGTCCCGAAGATTAAGGAGAGGGTCTTAACAACCGACTTATTTAATTTATTTGTTTGAACATTATTTTTAATCGATACTCGTATTTAAGCAGATATTCTGTTTTTGATCAAAAACATATTTATATATTATTTCTACCGGCCTGAATATTCACGATAAATTTTGTTATGAACATGTGTGTCATTCGGCAAGATTCGAACCTGCACCCCTATCAGCATAGGGAAAGTCATCAATTGATCTAGTGCAACTGCTCGACCACGAACGATTCCACAGCCTAATCGAAGTCAAATCAAGCCTTATATAACACAATTTTCGATTCCTTTAAGTAACCATCTCTACTCTGAAATGTATCGTAATGTCAACAAATGTAAACAAACAATTTTACCGAAAGTCCCGAAAATTAATGAAATTGTTTTAACAACCGACATATTTAATTTATTTGTTTGAATATTATTTTTAATCGATACGCGTATCTGAGTAGATATTCTGTTTTTAATGAAACTGTATATTTATATATTTATTTTTACCGACATGATGACACACATTTACGCTCTCGCACGCCGACTGAGCACTATGGAGAAACTTATATGCAGTAGCTAATCACGCATTTACGCATCGCTCATTCAGCTACTGGCGTGTGTTTACATTGTGTATATATTACGCTAAAATCCAGCTTCTT
>JBBBDQ010000256.1:320000-467500 GCA_037127315.1 Ascarosepion bandense | reverse complement strand
CAAAAATGTAACCCTGAACTCTCTCCTGTCCTCTCTAAACTCTATAATTACTGTCTCTCATCTTCCTGTTTTCCTGATTGCTGGACGTCCTCTTCTGTGGTTCCTGTATTTAAGAACTAAGGGAAACCATCGGACCCATCCAGTTATCATCCTATCAGCCTCCTACCAATTTTCGGAAAAGAGCTCGAGGCTATCATCAATGCTGAAATAGTTCAGCATCTTACTGCCCATAAACAATTCTCAGATAGACAGTATGGCTTCCGCTTTGTCCGGTCTACTGCCGATATGCTAACGACAAACACCGAGTACATATACCAGATCCTCGATAAATCCGGCGAAGCTCGAGCTGTTGCCTTGGATATCTCCAAAATTTTGATAATTTTTGGCACGCTGCCCATCTGCGCAAGCTACAAGGTTATGGTATTACCAGACGCTTGCTTGATTTGGTCCAATCTTTTCTATCAAATTGCATAATGAAGGTCGTCTTAAACGGGCATGTCTTCACATACAACCACACGAATGCTGGTGTCCCCTCACACTCTATCCTAGGCCTGACACTCTTTTTGATCTTCATAAACGACCTCCCTGACGTGATCAAATCTCAAATAAGCATCTACCCTGACGACACTATCATTTACTCCCGCCTCAGTAGGAAATTGGTGAGGCTGCCAAATATAACCTCGCTTTTGATTTCCTGGTATCGATATCAAATAAGTTTTTTTCCTCGTAAACTGAATTTTGAAGGCTAAATAAGTCCTCTGAGTAAATGATATCATGACTGAGACTAAGAACTACAATTATAACTACTTAGAGCCAAACCAGAAGCAAAAACTAAAATAAAAGGGCTGAAAAAATACAGACATACAGGCAGATAAACAAACACACACACAAACATCTTGCCTTTCATATATATTTTTTTCGATTTTCTGCACTATTTTAAGAACTGCAACCATGAAACTTCTGAATATCGTTTCTTATGTTTTTGTTTATGAGTGTATCAAATTTACTTAAAATCGGAACACTCCTTCTATAACCCGGTTTTTTCGATTATCGATTTTCGATATTTATCGGGGGTACCTCGACACAAAACCTAGCTAAGAACACTCGCAGACGCTTATAGTACAACTGTGTAAATTTTCAAGAAAATCGGTTCAGCCGTTTCGGAGTCTATAGGTAACGGATACACACACATACACACAAAGTTCCATTAATAAATAAGTTTAGATATATTTATTTTTGTTCGTGGCTCCTTATGCAATTTTTCAATATCGTCATTTATTATTATAATTTTTTTACTTTAAATCTTTCTGAAGAAAAGTTGAACGAAAAGATTTACTCTTAAAAAAAAGAATGTGCCCTGTCATTTTTCAAACGACATATAAATTCGGTGGTATAAAAATATTGTGTGTGTGTGTGTGTATTAGTTGTTAGTAAATACGTACTTGGCTAAATTAGTAAAAAAATTCGAAATTATTTTTTTTTAAATGTAATTATTTCAGAAACGTTAAGTTTATATGTATATACGTGACCTGAAGATAGCGTTTACGCAGGAAACACTATCGTCACTTCGTTTTTATCTATTAGTTCATTTTCATATTTATACACACGCTCTATCTCTAATATTTTTCATTTTTATTCATAGATATAGCAAACCTTAAAACATACTTTGTGTGTGTGAATTTTCGCCTATTTTAATTCCTCATTATTTTCATTGGTTCCTCTTTCTTCTTTTCTACATCTTTCTCTCTCTCTTTCTTCTACACGCCTACCTTTTATTTAAAGTTGTTACTTTCAATTTTCGAATATAGTAGAATTTTAAAGAGGATTGTACAATCGCACGCATAAGACTACTAATCCTAAGACTCGGGCAAACGAGCCAGTTAAAGAAACCATACATTTGCGACTATTACCGTTTGCTTCGTGTACGAATTTGATTGAATCATTTAATTCCAGATAATATCCAACCGACTAAACAGTATAAATCCTTCTTTCGTACATAACAAAACAATATCCCCGAATTTTTCAAAGCTGCTTTTCTCTCGCTAAAAAGATTTGCAGGTAATTTCTGTTTCTTATCTTTTCATTCTTGACACGATAATAAAAAAAGTGCAAATCCCTCATTATATTCAGCTGCTTTTAACGAGCAACCCCTATGAAAATCTTATCTATTAAACCACCGTTTTGCGTGTAGATAAAATGTACTTACACATGCATCGGCAGAACGTAGGCGATAAGACCTTCTTGAATTAATACTCCTTTTATGTGTCGCTTTTAGACATTGGCGATCATGGTTCTCTACAATTTCCTATCGTTTTGTTGCTTATAGTAAATTATCTTTGTGCTTAATCTTCTAATCCCAGTACTGACAACAATTTACACAATCTTATCTTCAATATATCCTGTGAGTATCAAATTTTCTACACCCTTTTTTCTCATTACGTTCATATATGCACTAGAAATTTGAAGTCTTTTTTCTGATACTAAGTGCGAGTGTCTTCTGCGTTTACGGTTCCATTTTCTCAAGAACTGACAGTTTCAGCAGTTGGTATTCACAGGCTGCTTTTGTAGAAACATATTTCTGTTAAGTCTTTTCTTGACTTATCCAGCATTCACTGTCTTAAAGGAGAACCGATATTCCATATTTCTGTAAACTTTTCTTTGTTTCTAGCGAAATTTTATTGTTTCTCAATACTTTGCTTAGCTTGTGAAATGACCTCGTTCGCTATGCCGATGCGCCTTCAAATTTACTTGTCGCATTTTCTGACCTCTGTTAAAACAATTTTTTTTTAATCATATCACCCCGAGCAAGGTGGTAAGGCCACTGGTGTGCAAGGGGTTACGTAAGAGTGAATAGCTTGGAAAAGAGAAAGCCGGAAACCACGTCCTAAACAGGGAACAAGGGATGAGCCTCTACACCTGTTCAATAGACGTGGGTGGAGTGTGAACCGGGCGATAGTTCAATCTATATTTCAATTTTTGGACTTGCTTGATTTTGGCGTCTCCAATTCGTATTTAACATTCGGCTGTTCCATTTACTGTGAATTAATAACTAACGTTAAATTTAATGCGAAAAATAAAGTTTTCTTGTAAAATGAACTCTCATTAATTTCAGTTTTCCTGTTTCTTTTATTATTTCATCCCAGACAAGACGATAAATTCACTGGGAGGTGACTAAGATGAAGGAAACTGAGAAAACCTCGCTGTGGCAAAAGGACAATAAAAAGAGCCTGATTCAAGCAGGCAAGATGAGGATTGACGTTAGATTTCAAATTTTTGTAGATGTTAATTGATGAGAAAGCAATAAACTTGAAGAGTCGAAAAATGCGGGAAAAAAAATTATTAGAATAGAACTTACGGTTACTTTTAGCAATTTCAACAGTAAAATAATGAGATCTAGATGCCAATCTTGTACTAAACTCAAATTAATGAATTGAAAGTACCAAAACTTTGTATTCGACATAAAAAAAAATACAAGCCTGTTTTGCTGTATCACAGTGCACCATTCACTTGCTGGTCAGGATCGATATATATATATATATATATATATATATATATATATATATATATATATGCAGACAGATGTGTTTTGCTGTATCACAGCTCATTAGTACGGTTAGACATCCGATTGCTTTCAACCAGGATTGAAAACCCGACCGAACAGATATCAGTCGGCGATTCTACCACTGAGCTATGGGCACTCGGTAGAAGAAAGCGGACTGTATATGTAATGCAATATAAGCCAGTAGCTGAGAGCGTTCAAATTAATTACTGAACGAACGATGCGTAGATGCTTGAGTAGCTACGGCTTTTTCAAAGTCTACCATTTCTTCACAGTGCTCAATCAGGGTTTGATAGCGTAGTACACACACACACACACACACACACACACACACACACACACACACACATATATATATATATGTGTGTGTGTGTGTGTGTGTGTGTGTGTGTGTGTGTGTGTGTGTGTGTAAAGAGGAGTCAAGGTTTTACAATTTTGAGTTCCCTGGCATTTATTTTTTTATAAATATTGCTCAATACAATAAATATTGTAAAGCATAATATAATCATATAATTATGAATTAAAAGTACATTGAGACACGGAAGTTTCTATGTTTCGAGATAGAATCCCGTCATCAGGCAATGTTGGATGTTGGTTGTGAAAAGGATTTACATTAATGTAAAGAGAAATACTTGTCATCTCACCTGTAGTATTGTCAGTGGCATGAAAGTGTATGAAAATTTGCAATAACCCCAGTCGATGAACAAGGCGGTGAAATTAATGAAAAAAGGTCACCAGTGTCTGGAAATAAGTATGTTTGCATGGCTAGCGGGACAATTTTGAGTTGTTAATAATACTCAGCGCTTAAAGCAAGATGAGCAAGAATGGCCTTAAAAAGCGGAGAAACGGGGGAGATGGTAGTGTTTTAGATGGAGTCGGAGGGAATATATTCAAAGACGGCATTCTTATGCATTTTCAATATGAATTTTCACAATAATGATGATAATAATAAATTGACGGGAAATTATTATTATTATTATTATTGCTTTCGTTTAATTCAATCCATAACTCGCGACCTTTGGTAATATATCTAAACTTATTTATTAATGGAACTTTGTCTGTGTGTCTCTGTGTGTGTGTATGTGTGTGTGTCCGTTACCTATAAACTCCGAAACGGCTGAACCGATTTTCTTGGAAATTTACACAGTTGTACTATAAGCGTCTGCGAGTGTTCTTAGCTAGGTTTTGTGTCGAGGTAACCCAGATAAATATCGAAAATCGATAATCGAAAAAATCGAGTTATAGAAGGCGTGGTCCGGTTTTAATCAAATTTGATATACTCATAGACAAAGACATAAGAAAGGATATTCAGAAGTTTCATGGTTGCAGTTCTTACAATAGTGCAGAAAATCGATAATATATATATATATATATATATATATATATAAAAGGCAAGATGTTTGTGTGTGTGTTTGTTTATCTGCCTGTATGTCTGTATTTTTGTCAGCCCTTTTATTTTATTTTTTACTTCGAGTTTGGCTCTAAGTAGGTATATGTGTTCTTAGTCTCAGCCATGATACCATTTACTCAGAAGACATATTTAGCCTTCAAAATTCAGTTTACGACAAAAACCTTATTTGATATCGATACCAGGAATCAAAATTTGACTTACATCCATTCATTTTTATTTCAGTCTACGGTTTCGCTTTAACTGGAAACAACTATTGCTTTTTCGTGCCAACGTCCAAAGAGTCTGAGCTCCAGGACCATGGATTATTTTTTAAGCTTTCATTACACCCGAGCAACGCCGAGCTATACTGCTAGTATCAATCATATTTGGATATATTTTGATATACACCTGAAGCCTATTTTGTCATGCATCTGTACCTTTAAAATCCTATCCTTGAGTCTAATTATAAAAGGCTATTTTAAAATAGCTATTTTAAAATGTCACTTTTTTTTTAATTTGACGATTCTTATGTTTCCCCTTCTTCGATACAGAAGCTATGGACCGCAAGTGCTGGATGAACACCATCCGGGATGTCACAGCCGGCATTAGAATACATGGCTACATTGAAGAAAATAATAAGAAAAAAGACGGCGGGCAGAGATGCCTTGTCTTCCTGTAGTAATTTCTCATTAATATTGTCCCCGATAATTTTAGTCAATACCTTAAGAAAACATTTTCCAGCGCGCATATAAGAACGACCATTTCAAAAAAGATCCAAAACGCTCCCAGACATTTGAAGACAATCATTTTAAATTAAATCTAACTCTATTCATTAAACTATCTTGCAAATTATCTGTGGTAATACTAGTAAATTTTTTGTTAATTGGTCTTTTCAAATAAATTAACACATATATGACAAACGCTTACGGTCATATCACGTTGAATACACCGGTTTCCGTTCGATCACCGACGTTAAGCAACGTTGAACCTGGTCAGTACTTTGATGGGTGACCACTTGGAAATACCAGGAGCTGTAAGCGTTTATTGACGGATGTGCGTTGTGCATTGTGGTGCAGTGGATATCGTACTCGGAAAAAGAAATCGGTGAGCCGAGTTCGAATTCTAGTTGAATGCCCAGCATTCTTCTTACGCACTAGTACCCTTGGGAAAGGTACTAATCCGTCCCTTTCCTCCAGTTATGGGTTAAATAACAGCGTAGGACATGGGACCCTGCCCTTAAACAAATCCCAATGAGACTTTCCGTCGGAGAGGAAGCCAGCTCAACGTGACTAGGGTGAATGCGACTTACATACATACATATATGATAAGCATATAGATAAGTTTACGGTACTTGGTTTCAAAAGATCATTTCAGAACAAAACTAGCTTGAAACTTTCTATAACGAAGCCACTAATATTTCATCATCAGCGAAAGGACCCTCGGTCTTTTCCCGTAAAGGACCCTCGGTCATTTCCAGTAACAATGAACGGTTTCCCTTGCAGGAAATCTTTGTGCTTTGAACGCTTCTTGAGACTTCAGATAAATCCAAACATCTAAAATAAATCCAAACATATGTACGACCCGACTCTGTAGATACTGAAAAACATAGTCTGCTCTTTGATTCAGAAAATAACTGATTTCTTTTTACTATACTTCATCTTTAGAAGAATAACAATAGACCAAAAATCGAGTATCACTTCCAGTCTTCATCTTATAGCTTTGATAGTTCAAAATCGGTTACAGGGTTTTGTAGGAAAATACTAATTCTCCATTCTGCATGCTCTTTAGCCTAGTCGGCACATAACCTCTTAATATTCTTTCTATATATTCATGGCAAATGTTCAGGGAAGATCTTCTATTTCTTTCCGTTAGTTCAAATCTTTACAGATAAGAAACGTCATACCAATTTCATGGAATCGATTTTCTCCCGTATGCCATTTATAAGGAAGACGTTATACTCAAACATTTTTTTCTAAAGAATTGCTACATTGTGAAACAAATTCCAGCGTGGATACTTTACTGCGTAGTATAATCTTAACCTCTTAATGCCACGGGTCAGTTGATGTCTATCCTATTTATGCTCATAATCATCACTTCCTTCTACCTCTTTGCTATAAGCTTAAATGTGTCGGGTTGTGAATAAATAACTGCTCGGAATTAGAAAGTTGAGAGCCATGTTCAGATTCCAGTCCGGTTCGTTATATTTGCTTACTCGCAAATACTTTGGAGTAACGCTACGAATCCACGCCTTCTCGCCACAGCTATGGGTAAAATAGCAAGACCTGCATAAGTAAATCATTATCACCCGAAGATTTCTTACAAACTAAAAACATTTTCTGACTTTAAATAAGCTTTAAAAGATTGATAAGTCGTAAAAAGCAAATCAGTCAATCTACTTTATATTATTCACTTATCTCATTAACCCTTTACCCTGAGTGCCTCATGAGCCTTGTAATTAATGAAATTTTGTATTAAAAATGATGATTTGACTTTTCCAAGACTTGCTAGCATGCGATTATTTTTTTTACATAAGAGGCCACTTTATGCCAATAAGTGGGGAAGATAACTGTTAATCTTTGACTTGATCATCTTAAGATTACAGTGATCGGGAAAATACCCACTTGGGAGTCGTTCCACAGAGCAGTAGTTTGCAGGAAGACGCTGTTGAAGTCGAACTTACATCTTACAAATATTATAAAAAGGAAATGAGTATGGCTTGCTACAATGTGTGTAACATGGCGGACCTTAGCCGTGAATGTTAGAACGGGTGAGATTAAACAATGTTTTTTTACGCCTGAGCTCTTTCCATAGAAATAACGATCATCGCCAGGTGCTTCGTTACTGTAGCCTTATACCAAACTAAGCTGAAGTTAATAATTGCTCTCAATATGACTCGACTCTAGTTCAGTCTTTTGACTCTGCGACGAAACAGTCCTTCCCATACGAGTGACAAAGAGAATGTACCAATTGCCCATCGCCACTCCTCGACTCGATCAACAGCCAACATGGTTAATGTAAGTGAAACCGGCTCAGTATGGCAAGAAGCAGAATTATGTCAAAAAGCCAAGGATCACACTCGATAGCTTTTCGCCCGCTGCCAAAATCCCATTGCCTTTGGAGCAACGAACTTTTTCTTGCTCTTCAGTTGTGATGCCCTCCGCGCCTTCCCCAACAGCATCACATTCGCTGACGTCTGCAAGTATCGATGACACTCCCCTCTCATACGAAGACAATTATCTTTACTCAGTCTGTGGCCGCTTCTTTACGATTAATCTGATTTCGATTAGGTTTAGTCTGCTGGCTTTTTTCCACACTCGAAGTCTGCAAAGGTTCCGGTCTGCCGAAGATATCGACTATAGCAAAAGCCGTCTTAGAAAAGTGACTATGCCTGCACAGAGTATGTATTTTGTCTTCACTCACTCTCTTTTCTCACTTACTCTCTTTTATCTTTTTCTCTCACTTTTTCTATTTCTCTCTCTCTCTCTCTCTCTCTCTCTCTTTCTCGATATATTTCTGTCTTGATATCTTTCTCTCTTTTAATATCTCTCCCTTAATTTTTCTCTCTCTTGATATCATTCTTACACTCTTTTGATAGCGTTCTCTCTTCCTTCTGATATGGTTCTCTCTCTCTCTCTTTTAATATCGTTTACTTTCTCTCTCTCTCTCTCTCTCTCTCTGTCGATATCGTTCTCTCTCTTCTTGTCTTTTAATGTCGTTATCTCTCTTCCTCTTATTTGATATTGTTCTCTCTCATTCTATCTCTTCCCCCTTGTCTGTGTGTGTGTGTCTCTCTCTCTCTTTCTTTCTCTCTTTATATACATATATAATATATATTTATATACTTTTTTTTTTTTTTTTTTTTACAATAGACTTTCCATTTTAATTTATGTTCTATTTTCTTCTTTGGTACTTTTTTCCAGTTTATTTCTCTTGAAATCCACTATGTATTTGCAATTGATTTTAATCCTTCCATATTTTGTTTGAGGCAAGAGCCACGGAAAATTCTACGTTTGTTATTCACGTCAGAAAATTAGATCGACAAGAAGAAGACAGAAAGTCGTAGACTCGTAACCTATGAACCATTGTCTTTCAGGTCGCTTTTTCCATTTATCTGTTTTTGTGCCAAGTAAAAGACTGATTCCTTTTGTCACAGACATAAACTTGGAAAGTTAAGAATCTCAAGACGTGAAGTTATGCCAACCTATTTAAAATCAGGTTTAAAATTTAAACATCCTACTGTAGTTTAAAAAATTCAAATTATTTTGGAGATTGTGGTATGATTAATTTAGCTTATTAATGGATATGTGCTGAATACATATATTCAAGAGAACTCTGCTTGTATTAAAAGTATTAGGATTTAAGTTTTGCAACTCAGAGATATTTAAATCTTGTCTGATCTTGATATCTCTAATTTGCATGTATGATTATTGCTTTTTTTCTATCAACTATGCATTCATTCCTCTTTTGTTTGGTGTTTAGTCCTTTCTTCTAGCTTTCCTTTACTCATCATTTATCCATCACACCCAGATGGTGCATAGGGCAGTAATTTTTAGTTGCTGTAACAAACTGTTTTTACGGGGCAGGGTTGTTAGCCCTGTACCCAATCCCCGAAACTGGAGTACCGGTGGACCATTCTTAGTCCTAAACTTTACAGCACCTGGTATTCCCAAATGGTCACCCATTAAGTACTGACCAGGCTCGGTGGGCCGTTCTTGGTCCTAACGTTTACAGCAACTGGTATTCCCAAATGGTCACCCATTAAGTACTGACCAGGCTCGATGTTGCTTAACTTTGGTGATCGGACGGGAACCGGTGTATTCAACACGATATAGCCATAGACTCGTAAGTAGTTTCCTTCACTACTTACGAGTAATTATATAAGTTATAAGTATTTATTCGGTTAGTTTAAATTTGACACAATGCCAGATTCAGGAGGTTCACAATAATAAATGAACTTATAAAACTCCAGCATCTTGCCACATCATTTAAGCTTCTAATGACAGCTGGTCATTTGCTAATCACATTTTAATCATATCATTTCTCCAGGTTCCAAAAGTAAGAAGGAAGATCCATTCGGACAGCATCTGACCCACCCACCTCCTCATCAAGAACTGCCAATGTGCGGAACAAATACCTGTATGCGTCCTTTCCTATACACTTGAAGCTTGATCTTGTCATGTCAGCTGTTATCTATTATCCTCATCGTCATAATCTCTACTTACTACCTCCACCTTTTCTATTCATATCTCGCATTTATGATTAAATATCAATAGTAACCCTCCAACCGAGTTGCTCTAGAGACAGTTAGTGGGTCAAATTTAGTAAAATATAATGACTCAATGTTCAATTTTAACTTATAGTTTAGTAATGTTATCGGGAGTCGATTGTTACGAACTCGACATTCTTAGGCCAGGTTCCAGTGGAAACGAAGATAAATATAGGATGAGCGTAAAGTAAACTGTGAGAAAGTAAACTTATATTAAGTCATGGTTGGCGAATTGTTTCTTTGCTGTGGCTCATTTATTATTTTTCTTTTACTTTTTTATAATAAGATTAGCCCAAGCAAGACAGTAACTCCACTAATGCCCAGAAAGAGGGGTTAGAGTGATTAAAAAATACAAGGGATGTCGATAAAAAGAAAAGAGAAGGATGAGAATCAAGAAGATAGAAGATGGCAATTGACGTTGTATTTAAACATTTACAATAGTATCTATTCGGGGAGCAAGTATACAGTAAGGAGTTCCACAAATGGAAAGTGTCAGTAAAGAAACAATTAAAGTAGAAGAGGTGGTTATATTTAACTAATTCAACGGTCAAAGGGTGTGACCTAAATGCCAATCTTGTAGCATGATTAAATGCATGTGGTCGGTGAACCCGGGGAAAAAAGCATGTCAGAACAGTTGCCATGAAAATACTTATAGAAAAGACGGAAAGAAGCCACGTCACGTCGGTGAGAAAGTGGCTAAAGCGGGTTGGCAAGTCAGAAATCGATTATATTGCAGATCCTTTTTTTTTATTTTGTCAATAACCACAAGATGAATAGCGGGAGCACCCAACCAGATCTCGAAACGGTATTCAATACACAAACGAATTGTAGATTTATAAATGTGCAACCTAGACCGACACAAACTTCTAATAGTAGATAGAGCTTTAAATTCAATATAGTCATTCTATTTGAGGTCTTTTGAGAGGGTGAGATCAAGGAGGCGCAATGTGTTATCGTCTAGCAGACTTGCGTTATCCATTCTTAGAGTAGGTAGGAAATTTTATGTATGGTGTTTAAAAGATAGCACCTTCGTTGTGGATGTATTATCATTTACAAGCTATTTTCTACCCCATTCAGTCAGAGAGTGGAGGTTCTTTTGAAGGGCAATAGTCAGGTTTATTTTGTCAGGATTCTTATTGAAATGTGAGTAAATGGCAGTGTCAAATATCTAGTAGGAAACTGATTATATCAGGAAGATCATTTTTGAAGATCAGAGAAAGACCGTATCAGAGCTTTGAGGGACGTCTACTTGGCAAAGTCGGATGAAACAGATATGACTATATGAACGTGAAAAAGGAAAATCTTTTAGTGAGTTTACGTCAAAATTTAGGTCACATTTTCCCACTGCTGTGATGTAGTTCCTCATTCCTGTTCTATTAATATTATTCTGTAATTGTTCTAATAAAGTTTCTTTTTGGGAAATTATCATCACTAATTAAACCACAGTACCAGATTGGCAGTTAGGTCTTATAATTTTACTGTTGAAAGATATAGCCGTATGTTCTTGGCTAATATTTTTCTTTCCGCACTTCTCGCTTGTGGAACTGTCTTCTGGCTACCTGCTTTCCTTTTACCTGATACCTCTTCTTTTATTTCCATCACACATTTCATTCTTAGTAACCCTTTTAATATTCTTCTTTTATGTGCCATGTCCTTTCAGGACGTGGGCGATCATGGCTTTCCAAATCTCTCTATTCCTGGTGGATCTTAGTACGCTTTCTCCTGTTGCACCATGCAACCCTCGTTCCGTCATCCACCTGCTCAGGTCCTTCAAATATGTTATCTGCTGCTTTCCTCTATCTCTTTTCCCCTCTATCTGGCCTGTTAGTAACAGGTTCTCAAAGCCCTCCTTCCTTATTGTATGTCCCAGGAACTTTAGTTGTCTCTTCCTGATGCTCAGTTTTAATTTCCTTTTCGACACCATCCTTTCCAAAACCCTGTCATTGCTGAAATGCTCTGTCCATGATATCCGCAGCATCATTCTGTAGAACCACATCTCAGATGCTTCAAGTTTTTCCTTCATCACTGATGGTATTGTCCAACATTCACTGCCATATTGAATAACCGATATCATATATCAATCCAGTACTCTCCTCTTTGTTTCTAGTGAAATTGTCCTGGTTCTTAATATTTTACTCACCTTCTGAAATGCTTCTTTCACCATGCTAATTCGCCTTCGGATATCAGTGTCGCACTTTCCGTCTTCTTTTAGAACACTTCCTAGGTATTTAAATGTTTGTACCTGCTTGATTTTAAAGTCCCTCACTTGTAATTGGCATTATGGGATGCTTTTTTTCTGATGACCATGCATTCGGTTGTCTTGCAGTTTATTGGTTGTCCTTTCTTGTCCCTCTCTTCAGCTACCTTCTGTAGGTGGTCTTGTAGTTTCCTTTCTGTGTCTGCTATCAGCACTGTATCTTATGCGTACCTTACATTGTTTAAATTGTGGCCTCCGATGACAAAACCTGGCATAAATTCTGGGGTTGTCAGTATAGTCTCGCTGTATAAATTAAATAGATCCGTGAAAAAACGCATCCTTGTCTTACGCCCCTTTCAATCTTAGTATAGTTGCTGAATTCGTTGCCTGCCCGTATGCAGGCAATTTGCTGCCAGTAAAGATTCTTAGTTACTCTTAGATCTTTCCAAAAATAGGTAGAGACTGCCAAGCATCTGCATCAATTCTTTGTGGCGTATTTTGTCAAACGCCTTTGCATAATCAATAAAACATAGGTACAAGTCCTTCATTTGTATTGCCCTTTCAGAGAGCATCCTAATCATAAATATGCCGATCCATGTTTCTCTGTCTTTGACGATACCACACTGTTCTCGTCCGATCTCTGGCCTGATTTTGCTTCTCGCTCTATTCATCAGGATTAACCCACTAAATTGAGTGACTCACGAGGATTCTACTGGGAGAATCTTATGATTCTATGATATAATCTGATAAGTATAATCTATATTCAATACAGTAATAAAGTGGGAGTGCTGATTAAATTATAACACTAGACTTGAATCGTCATTTTACGCGATTATATTCATCCTACCTTTTTGACAGTTACTTTCAGTAAGTCCATGGTATGAACCTCGTCTCCACGGGTTCGATACAAGGAGTCTTACGTTCCATCCGTATTTGTTTATACAACTGCGTGTATTTTAAAATTATTCCAACGCCTGCATCAGGTATTAGGTCACGTTCTTCACCATTCAGCGGCCAGGACTGACACCAGTTTAACCACTGACCCTAGTGCATGGATTTTCTTAATAACTGGTGAGAATTGCTTAAAATGTCTACTACGTTGCAATATTAAAGCACTATTTATTTGAAAGAGAATATTGTTTTTCACCGTGTAAGCCCTATCTCACGGACAAAACTTTGCTACCTTATTGCTATGTTCATAGGACCTGTTTGGGAAAACTACATTAATTCCACCAATCCAGCCCTTCACAGCTAGGAGCTGACAGACTAGATAGAATAGAGCATGTTGCTTTTTCACATTTTTAGAAAATCAACATTGCGCTCTGTGTAAAAATTTAAGCTTGATGAGATTAGTATTGAAACCGAAACATTGATTCATAACAATTTTTAATCATTTAGTTTTATAGATCGTTTCGAAAAATGTACAAAACTGAATTTCGCATGTTTTTACATACAAACTGACTTCATAATTTAATTTTCAAGAAAGAATCCAAATAAAGTTAAGATATTTTCTATCAGATATAGTCAGTCAGTTGTGCCATACGTGATACACGCTTGGGTGATCATGTATCGAAAGAGACATGGCTTACTGGTCAGAAAATTTTTCCTGCAGTGGGTTGCCACTATTTCCTGCGGTAAACTGGTTGTCAACGAAGACTATAGACCCAATTTGTCCAGCTGTTTAACCCATAGTTTGAGGGAAGAGACGGTTTCATAACTTTCCCTAAGGTATTTGCGCGTAAACGAATGAAATGAATTCAACTGGAATTCGAATTTATGAAAATATTTTGTGTCATTTTTTATGTCGAACTTCAACTTTTAAATTGAGTGCAATATCACGGTCCTAAAATCGGCCTACCCCAGTGTATAAAGGGTCATCCCATTCTCATTCCCTTCGTATGTCATCACTTAGGCGGAAGTTCAACTCGTAAAGCTTTTTCACCAGAACCCTTCTGCTATAGAAAACATCCCAAAAGGATACTTACGTCCTTACAATATCCTCATTCTGTAACCCTTTACTTTACTTTGCTCTAGCCTTTTGTATTTGGTGAATCAGGCAGTTAAGTGCCATACGTGATACACGCTATGGGCAATCATGTCTCGAAAAAGACATGACTATGTAGAAGATTATCCCGCAGAAGATTAACCATTGCTTTCTGCGGTAGACTGGTTGCCGACCAAGGCTATAGAACTCAATCTGTTCTATTATTTAACCCATAACTGGAGGGAAGAGACGGATTAATACCATTCCCAAGGGTATTTGTGCGTAAGTGAATGCAAGGAATTCAACTGGAATTCAAACTCAGTACGCCGATCTCTCGTTCCGAGTCGATACCCAACACAGCGCACATTGGGTGAATATTTTGTGAAAAAATAATTTTTACAACTGTTATTTATCTAGA
Organism: Ascarosepion bandense; assembly: GCA_037127315.1. NCBI lineage: Eukaryota > Metazoa > Mollusca > Cephalopoda > Sepiida > Sepiidae > Ascarosepion > Ascarosepion bandense. The sequence continues at coordinate 452,686 of JBBBDQ010000256.1, read as the reverse complement.
GTTCCATTATCAAATACAAATAATCAACAACATTATTGGTTCTTGTCTAGTATCCCAGATTCATACCCTTTTACACCCACGTAAAATTGCCGCACTGTTCCTGTTCTATAAATACTTTCAGGGTAATCGCTTAGAAGAGCTCTTCACTATAGGACCTAGATTTATTTTTTGTTTTTACATTTAAGCGCAGTACTAGACTATGGATGTGCGTTGTGGTTCGGATTTGCGTTGTGGTGCAGTGGATATCGACTTGGAACGACGAATCGGGGAGCCGAGTTAGAATTCCAGTTCAATACCTTGCATTCACTTACGCAAAAATACCATTGGGCAAGGTATTTAATCCGTCTCTCCCCTCCAGTTATGAGTTAAATAATAGGACAGATTGGGTTCTATAACTTTGGCTGGCAACCAGTCTACCGCAGAATAAATGGTTAATCTACTGCGGGAAAATCTTCTACATAGTCAGTCATGTCTCTTTGGAGACATGATCGCCCAAAGCGTGTATCACGTATGGCAATTAACTGACTGACTAGACTATCGATGAGGTTTCAATAATGTACAATGGAAATGGCTAGACGTAACCGTAAGTTCTATGACAACCTTTTTTTCTCGCACTTCACGATGATAGAAATCACTTCCTGCTCCATTCATTCCAGTCAAATTTACCCTTCAAAAATTTAGCCGCTATTTCAACCGCTATCTACTGTCCTTCTGATTACTCTTCTTTCAATTTCGCTTCTCAGTAATATATCTGTTTTTTGTTTGTTTTTGTATTCTTCCACACCCAGTTACCCATTGTGTCTTAGTGATTATATTCTCTTTCTTGGGGTGAACTCGATTAAAAATATCTTTTAAAAAAATATAATCCTTATCTGCATAATTTAAGACGAAATAATTTATTTAGTCATTTAATAGACTTATTTATAAATGGAACTTTGTGTGTGTGTATGTGTGTGTGTGTGTGTGTCCGTTACCTATAGACTCCGAAACGGCTGAACCGATTTTCTTGAAAATTTACACAGTTGTACTATAAGTGTCTGCGAGTGTTCTTAGCTAGGTTTTGTGTTGAGGTACCCCGATAAATATCGAAAATCTATAATCGAAAAAATCGGGTTATAGAAGTTGTCCTATTTTAATCAAATTTCATACACTCATAGACAAGTACATAAAAAACGATATTCAGAAGTTTCAAGGTTGTAGTTCTTACAATAGTGCAGAAAATCGATAATATATATTTATAAAAGGCAAGATGTTTGTGTGTGTGTCTATATATGCCTGTATGTCTGTATTTTTTCAGCCATTTTATTTTAGTTTTTGCTTCGGGTTTGGCTCTAAGTAGGTATAATTCTAGATCTTAGTCTCAGCCATGATACCATTTACTCAGAGGACTTATTTAGCCTTCAAAATTCAGTTTACGACGAAAAAACTTAGTTGATATCGATATCAGGAAATCAAAATTTTACTTAGATCCGTTCATTTTTCTTTCAGTCTACGGTTTCGCTTTAACTGGAAACAACTATTGCATTTTAGCCTTTCGTGCCAACGTCCAAAGAGTCTAAGCTCCAGGACCATGGATTAGTTTTAAAGCTTTCATTTCACCCGAGCAACGCCGGGCTATATTGCTAGTTTATTATATTCCAGTTGTAGATAGTCGACCATTTTTATTATTATTGAAACTTAAATGTGTATATTAATTTGACTTTCACGATGCCTTGATACATTCTTTAAACTAATAAAAACTGACTGATATACTAACCACATTTTAATCAAATATCACATATGATTTTCTTTTTCGCAAGATATCGTCCATCTTATTTAACATATATAATGTTTTGTTGAGTTATTCTTATCTTTTCAATTAGTCATATTTTTTACCAAATCATTCGCAGTGAGCGAGAAATTCCAAGAGAGACTACGCAAAACGTAGACAAGAGATTGTGTGGATAGTCATTTAAATTTTGTTATTTAGTCAATCTAACCAATGTATACCATCATCTTGATTGGTAAATTGTTTACGGAGAATATAAGTCCAGTGTATATAAATAAAAGACAGAAATAGCGGAAAAAATAGCGAAAGCAAAGTATTAAAAAACAGAAAAATGTCACTGGAAATAAAAACAGTGCAAAACTATTATGAATATCAATCGTTCCATATATCAATCAATAATGGCCGATCTTTTCAAAGATGAAAAAGAAACTTACGACTACAGAAGGATGCTGAGAAATCCATGGAATAAGCATATAAGTTTTAATGAAAATGAAAACAAAGAAGGAGCTCATATTTAGACATGTCAACTACCTCTTTCTTTTTAGAATATATGTAATGAGGGAAGCAGGTTAGGAGAAATTAACACTCACAGGATATATTAAATGCAGAGAAAAACCACGGGTAGCCTACCTAACAAGCTTTTCTAAATGAATGGTAAAACAGAGAGTAGAAGTTGTGTTTAAAAAATTAATATGAGTTAAAAACGATAGGAAGTTGTGGAGCGCCATGATTCTCAAGCCCTGAAGTTAAAAGGTAAATAAAATGAGAATATATGAAAATGAGTCTATAATAATAACTAAGTTATGAAAGTGCCTTGATACATTTATCAAATCAATAAGTTTGTTGCGTCTTTATCAATCAATTTAATACATATTAATTCATTAAATTTTCACTTATTAAATCGCAGTTAATAATCTTTCTTGTGAGTCGCTACTGACTGAATTTCTGACTTATTTAGTCAGGTGCCAATTGAAACGAAGGTAAATAAGTGTACTTACTGCAGATGGTGCGAACGTAAGCTTATCTCTTAGGAAATTATTTGTCAAGAGATCCGTTACTGTGACCAACTTCAATCAGTCAGTTAAGTTTCATGTATGAGACACGCTTGAGCGATCATGTCTCGAAAAACTGTCCCGCAGCAGGTTGACGTTAATTTCTGCGGTAGACTGGTTACCAACAAAGGCTATAGAATCTAATCTGTCCTGCTATTTAATCCATAGACGAGAAAGATTAATACCTTTGCCAAGGGTATTTGTGCGTAGGTGAATAAAATGGATTCAACTGGTATTAGAACTCGGCTCTCCGATTTCTCGTTCAGTGCCGTTATCCACTGTACCACAACGAACATCCCACTTACTGTGCCCTTTATTCAAGACAAATTTCCAGATAGGCTTCATTCTTTAGCTTCATTTCAAACGTTTACAGACAGAACACGCCATGTTTTTTACGTATTTAAATCATCTTAATCTTCCAGTCAAGGGTCAGGCATTATCTATACTCCTTATTCGAATAACATGGACTTTCGTCCACCGATTCTTTTATTCATATGTTTATCCCTCGTTCATGTTATCATAATAATAGCCTGTCATTTGATGATCATATTTTAATCTTGTATTATTAATGATTAGTTGCCTTTTTATACCTTCATGCATCGTTCAACATTATCATAATAATAGCCTGTCATTTGATGATCATATTTTAATCTTGTATTATTAATGATTAGTTGCCTTTTTATACCTTCATGCATCGTTCAATATTATCATAATAATAGCCTGTCATATGAGGATCACATTTTAATCTTGTATCATTAATGATTAGTTGCCTTTTTATACCTTCATGCATCGTTCAACATTATCATAATAATAGCCTGTCATTTGATGATCATATTTTAATCTTGTATTATTAATGATTAGTTGCCTTTTTATACCTTCATGCATCGTTCAACATTATCATAATAATAGCCTGTCATATGAGGATCACATTTTAATCTTGTATCATTAATGATTAGTTGCCTTTTTATACCTTCATGCATCGTTCAACATTATCATAATAATAGCCTGTCATATGAGGATCACATTTTAATCTTTTATTATTAATGATTAGTTGCTTTTTATATATTCTTGCATCGTTTTTTTTTTTACAAGTTAGAATTAATTTAACAAAATTATCGATTTAATTAATTCTTCTATATGTTGTTCCTTCAAGACGTGGCTGATTATGACTCTCCACAATATCGAAGTACATAGTATTGATTGGTCTTTTCCCCATACCATCCTGTCTCTGGATTCATTGAAAAATACACATTAGATAGGTTTCTTTCGATATATATATATATATATATATATATATATATATATATATATATATGCTCTCGTTTGCGACTGAGCCCTGTAGAAAGGGGAAAATTTAACAAACACTAGCTATTTACGGCTTTACGCCATGTTCTCTGGTTACGGTGTAGAACGCCTGTTCGAAGCGGTTATCACATAGAACCTTCTCGCTGTTGGCGTTGTTTACATTTAGTAAAACATATTACGCAACAATGGCCTGTTGGGTGAATAACTGAATACTGTCTAATCAATTGGGTTCCTCTCCCGATTTGAGGCAAAGAGGTTAGTCTAGCCGCACTGAACAGCTGTGATACTGCGAAAAATATCTGTTTACGGGTAGTTTACATCTAAACTTATTTTTAAATGGAAGTTTGGCTCTCTGTATGTGTATGTGTGTGTGTCTGTGTGTCCGTTACCTATAGACTCCGAAATGGCTGAACCGATTTTCTTGAAAATTTACACAGTTGTACTATAGGCGTCTGCGAGTGTTCTTAGCTAAGTTTTGTGTTGAGGTACCCCGATAAATATCGAAAATCGATAATCGAAAAAATCGGGTTATGGAAAGAATGGTCCGATTTTAATCAAATTTGATACACTCATATATATATATATATATATATATATATAAAGGGCAAGATGTTTGTGTGTGTGTGTGTCTGTTTATCTGCCTGTATGTCTGTATTTTTTCAGCCGTTTTATTTTAGTTTTTGCTTCGGGTTTGGCTCTAAGTAGGTATAATTGTAGTTCTTAGTATCAGTCATGATACCATTTACTCAGAGGACTTATTTAGCCTTCAAAATTCAGTTTAAAACGAAAAAAAACGTATTTGATATCGATACCAGGAAAACAAAATTTGACTTACATCCATTCATTTTTCTTTCAGTCTACGGTTTCGTTTTAACTGGAAACAGCTATTACTTTTTAGTCTTTCGTGCCAACGTCCAAAGAGTCTGAGCTCAAGGATTTTGGATTAGTTTTAAAGCTTTCATTACACCCGAGCAACGCTGGGCTACACTGCTAGTATATATATATATATAGCAAGGAAGAATTTTCTAATTTTCGATCTAATTTTTACAGTCTTATTATATGCTTCCTTTTTGCTGGAAATAAGAAACACAAAAATGATTCATAAATAGTATTAGCTTTCCAAGCGCTTTCAGCCACTTCACTGGCCATTCTCAAGTTCGCTATGTTTTGTTTTTGTTTTTTTTTGTTTGATTTTTCAGCCTCGGCAGACTATTTATCGAGACGAGAGTAAACCGTAGTGTTGTCAGCGTATATGCCTACTCAGGATCTTATTACATCCGGGAGATCGTTTAATGTCGATAAGGAAAAGCGAGGGAACTTGAATAGAGCCTTGAGGCACATCTGCGTTCGTGTGATAGTATTGGGAGGCATGTCCGTTTAATACTACCTTCAGTGTGCGATTTTAAAGGAATGACTGGATTAGGTCAAACAACTGTCCAGTTATACCGTAGCCCAGTAGCTTGTATAGAAGGCCAGCATACCAGACTCTGTCAAACGCTTTGGAGATGTCTAGGGTAACAGTTCGGGCTTCGCCGTTCTTGTCGGGAGCCTGGTGTATATACTCAGTGATGATCATGAGTATATCAGCAGTAGACATGGTGAAGCAGAAACCATACTGTTTGTCAGTGAAGAGTTTGTTGGTTGTGAGATGTTGTACTAAATCAGCATTAATGATGGCATCGAACACTTTGGTAAAGGTCGGTAGGAGGCTGATAGGGCGATAATTAGAAGGGTCAGAGGGTTCTTCGTCATTTTTATATATAGCAACCACAGAGGAAGATTTCCAGGAGGCAAGAAAGCAAGAAGCAGAAACATGTTGTTATTTTATCCTCCTGTTTTGACTGTAACGTAATTCATTTTGTGTTTTTTAAAAGAAGCGATCACGCCGCGCGCGAGACTAGACATCGTTTGAGCGTCTGTCTATTAAAAAAAAAAAAATTTCAAAACTCAATTTCCACAGTTAAATAATGTATGGTTGAAGGTAGGAGAGAATTGTTTGATATAAAGTGCCTCTTTTATAGTGAGATGCTTTTGATATTGTTGCTTAAATAGTAGCTTTGTATTTTCGACCAAAATTGTGCTTAAGGTTTTTTGTATGAGTTAATATTTGTATTGCACTTTGGTTGGATAGGTAACATGTTAGACGAGCAAGAACTCTTGTATAATTTCAAAGCTCTTAAACAGTCAGTTTGTAATATGTACCTGATGATTGCGTAGCGCATGACGCTCCGAGTCATGCCACCATGGTAGGACAATATATATATATACACATACAAGCCTGTATCACAGCTCATCAGTGTGGCTAGACACATCCACTTGCTTCTGGCCGGGATCGAAACTCGACCGATTTGGTGTCAATCGGAGCCGCTGCCCACTAAGCCATAGGCGCATGCATATATATATATATATATATATATATATATATATATATATATATATATATATATATATATATATATATATATATATATATATATATATATATATATATATTAGACAAAATAATGGTAGCATAATTTTGAATATTTTATTTAACTATCAAAAGTTTGTCTATTTGTATGTTTCTTGATTTTATTTTCGTTGCTAATTTTCTTTCTTTGCAGAAATTGCTGCTTGTTTTCAACTGTTCTTTTAAATAAGTTTATTAAAATCAACAGGCAGAAATAATTTTCAAAAAATTTAAGCGCCCACCTTTATCCTATGATTCAGAAATTGTCGCCTGAAGGAAATGCCATCTTTCAGGATGATAATGCACCCATTCATACTGCTAAAGTTGTAGCTGAATGGCATGAGGAATATTCTAGTGAAGTAGAACATCTTATCTGGCCACCACAATCCCCAGTTCTCAACATCGTTGAGCATTTATGGTTCAATTTAGAAAAATAAACGAGGAGTTGATATCTTCCACGCTCATCATTGAAAGAACAGGATACTGTTTTAGCTGAAGAATGGACGAAAAGTCTTCAGGAAATGAATCTAACACAGAATTCAAACTGTAACTACTGCCAAAGACCGTCCTGCCACATATTGAAATAAATTTGCTTGAAATTTCAAGTTGTTTCCATTATTTTGTCTAGCCGCTGTTATATATGATCACATGACCAAGTGATTAGAACATTCGCTTTCATGAGAAACTTCACAATGGTCTATTTTTCAGGAAGGCAACTTCTTGAGGTTATAAGATTTGGGGAGGTGATGTTATTGTGCAGCTCCTTTGAAACGTGCTGTGACCTAGGATTTGAGTGTGCCGTCCTCGTTCAGACTTTTGATCACTCTAGATAACGCGCTCTTACCTAGTAACGGGATAGACTAGCCACCCTTGTAGAGAGGCATCCATGGATACGACTGGCGCGCAATTATACTTATATAATGTCCTGTAAGTGTTAATTCTTCTATCCGTATTTCCTCATATAGTGATTTTCTAAGCGCAAATAATTTGTGGCACAAAACCGAAAGTATGAGAAACCTAGTGAGGCTAGAACTCACTGCCCAATTTTAGTTATTTTTTTTTATAAATCATTTCACCCCGAGCAAGGCAGAAATGCCACTGATGTGAGTGGGGCTACATAACTGTAAAAAGATTAATTAGAAGAGAATGAGGAGTACAGACCAGTTAGAAAAGAGCAATAGAAAGATGAGAAAGCAGGTGTGTAGACATACAGACAGATAAACAGACACACACACACAAACATCTTGCCTTTTATGTATATATATATAATGAAAGCTTTATATATATATATATATATATATATATATTATCGATTTTCTGTACTATTGTAAGAACTACAACCTTGAAACTTCTGAATATCGTTTCTTATGTCTTTGTCTATGAGTGCATCAAATTTGATTAAAACCGGACCACGCCTTCTCTAACCTGATTTTTTCGATTATCGATTTTCGATATTTATCGAGGGTACCTCGACATAAAACCTAGCTAAGAACCCTGATAGTACAACTGCGTAAATCTTCAAGAAAATCGGTTCAGCCGTATTGGAGTCTATAGGTAACGGACACACACACGCACAGACACATACACACACAGACAAAGTTCCATTTATAAATAAGTTTAGATTTAGATTAGTAAAACTTTTAACATTAAATCCTTATTATCTTAAAGAAAAAAAAACAATCAAAATATTTTGTGGCTTTAAATAACATACAAGTCGTTGATATGTGCGTAGAAAACGAATCACTCAATCTTCATTTCTGCCGAGATCGTCTAATATTTCATAACAAATAAGAGGATTGATATTGTATAACTGTCTTGTCTTTTATTTCAGGACTTAATACTTTGATTGTCTTTTGAAAGACGAGACTTTCCTAAGTTGTCATCTTGTTTGAACTGCTATGAAACGAAATTTAAATTAAATAAATATGTCGAATACCTACTGCAAGCGATTGGAGTATCAAACAAATATTGTATATTCTTACTCTCTGTTGTTTGACATAACACTCGAACGGTATTTGCTTTTGTCTTATAAAAACGCCAGTAACAAGTTAAAGAAAATTTGTCAGCAATGCGTATTTTAAACGTTTACGTTTCGTGTTAGAGAAACAAACATTCAGAGATTAAAAGACGGACTGAAATTAGACTGGAAGTCAAGGACGTCTTTCCAATGAAATAACCTGAAGGTTTATTTCCTTAATAAAACAAATAGTTTCATTGATTCCCTTAGATTTGTTTGCAACGCTTGCAAGGGAATAACAAAGGCTTTGTCTGAAGCAAAAGTGTTGCTAAGAGAAATGAAAGCCGGTCATAAAAACGTCTTGTGCCACCAACGATTGAGAGAAACGGAACGAAACGAAAAGTCGTTATCCGCAAAATTGAGTTTGAGAAACCACCAACGTTGGATTTACTATGGTCTACATCAAAAAGGCATCTTACAAGGAAGGATTGTTAGTTACTTTCCACCAGTTAATCTGAACTATGAGATCGATCCTCACTGGTGATAGTTGAATTTTTTTTTCGTCTTTTATGATCATGGTTCACATCGACTTCCTACCTTTCTTGCTCTAGGTATTTTTTTAAAAAATTAGCAACCACTTTCGTTATGGTTCGACTGTGTATTGAGGCAAACTGGTTAAGTAAGGATATGCGTTGTGGTGCAGTGGATATCGGCTCGGAACGAGAAATCGGGAGGCCGAGTTCGAATTCCATTTGAATTCATTGCATTCACTTACGCACAAATACCCTTGGGAAAGGTATTAACCCGTCTCTTCCCTCCAGTTGTGGGTTAACCCTCTAGGGCCATTCGTATCATATTTGATACAGTATGAAAACAAGCCTTGAAAGAAATATTTTTTAAGAGAAATATTTTATAAATTTCAAATGAAAGCAGTACTGACTGCTCAGTCAATGAATACCAAATGTTTCCTTATAGGGAAATACCAAATGTTTCCTTATAGGGAAATACTGTATCAAATATGATACGAATGGCCCTAGAGGGTTAAATAATATGACAGATTGGGTTCTGTAGTCTTAGTCGGCAACCAGTCTACCGCAGAAAGCAATGGCAACCTACTGCGGGATAATCTTCTGCCCAGTCAGTGATGTCTGTTTCGAGACATGATCGCCCAAGCGTGTTTCGCGTATGGCACTTAACTGACTGGTTAAGTAAGTCATTTTTTGTTTTCCAGCGTTTTTTTTTAATATTCCGTATGTCCTTGTGAATGTTAAATTCTCTGGATCTTCTTTTCTTTTGTTATTGTTTATATTTATTAGTGATAAGACAGTAAATGTAGCGCAAGGCCTAAAGAGGAATGGGTAGAGGTTGGTAGTCATTTACTATTCACGACTCAATCACTCATTAACCATTTGCTCATTCACCACAAGAATCGATCTATCCCCTCCCAATCCTCCATACACTATATTCACGGGGGCACATAAAGACGGAAGACAAACCCATGACCTAAAAATCTGGTTCTTTACACGCAAATATCCTTGGGAAAGGTATTAGTCCGTCTCTTCCTTCCAATTATGGGTTAAATAGCAGGACAGATTGGTTTCTATAGCAACCAGTCTACCGCAGAAAGCAATGGCAATCTACTGCGGGTAATCTTCTGTCCAGTCAGTCATGTCACTTTCGAGACATGATCGCCCAAGCGTGTTTCATGTATGGTAATGAAACTGACTTTATAACAGAAAATCCAATTGTCGCTTTTTATTGTAATTACAAGTTTGTATTTTCGTTAACCCTTTTTTTTGCCCATTGGTTACAATTCTAACCTTTCTCTAAACTTTGTTGCCTATTGGTTACAATTGTAACCAATAGGCAACAAAGGGTTAAAACATGCTGGCATGATCAGTCTTTTGTTAAACCTGTCTCTGTCACGTAAAGTTACTCAAACTTTGACAAATAAAAAAATGCTATGCCATATTCATTTAGAAGATTGGATATAGCATACCTTTCCAGCACTCATTTCTTTGTTTCTAAACTTATATTTTTCTTTGTCTTAATACATTGTGTAGTTTCTGAAAGACATTTGGCTATAGCTACACGCCTCCAGATTCCATTTTTCCATCGTCTTTTACTACACTACCCAATTGTACCTGCTTTATTTTGACATCTGCAGTGTGAATATTCTAGACATAGATACAAAAAAGGTGTATAACACGCATCTATGATTTAAAAGATATTTAGGAAATATATTAATTAATTCAATGTTCCATCCTTATATATTGTCTATTTTTTAAAAAATGTTTTTTAACATTATTTTCAGTTGGAATCAAAAATTACAATCATATATATTCTGTGTGACATATGTAGGTTTTAATGCTATTCTCATAATGAGTTTTTTTTACCAATATTTCGATTTTTAATCGTAATAAAGATTATATATATATATATATATATATATACTAGCAGTATAGCTCAGCGTTGCTCGGGTGTAATGCAAGCTTTAAAACTAATCCATGGTCCTGGAGCTCAGACCCTTTGGACGTTGGCACGAAAGGCTAAAAAGAAAATAGATGTTTTCAATTAAAGCGAAACCGTAGACTGAAAGAAAAATGAATGGATGTAAGTTAAATTTTGATTTCCTGGTATCGATATCAAATAGGTGTTTTTCGTCGTAAACTGAATTTTGAAGGCTAAATAAGTCCTCTGAGTAAATGGTATCATGACTGAAACTAAGAACTACAATTATACCTACTTAGAGCCAAACCCGAAGCAAAAACTAAAATAAAAGGCCTGAAAAAATAGAGACATACACACAAACATCTTGCCTTTTATATATATATATATATATATATATATATATTTGTTGAATTTTTTATCAGGTCTAAGCTTTCGGCTCACATAAGCCATTATAAAAGTAGTATTTTCAAGGTTCAAGATTTTCTTTCGCTATTTCAATTTGCCTTTTCACAAGGCTCCATTTATATTTCAAGGTGGTGATGGTGTGTTGGGCTGCTGGATCATGTAATTTAAATTGTGTGTATTTTGGCAGCATTTTTTCATTAATGCAGGTTTCATTGAATAATATAGACAAGTTTTGTCTATTAATTTTGTGTAGGATCCGTTCATACCGTCTGATATACTTGATGGTGATGTCATTAAAAGACAACAAAAAATCACAGTATTTGTTGAATTTTTTATCAGGTCTAAGCTTTCGGCTCACATAAGCCATTATAAAAGTAGTATTTTCAAGGTTCAAGATTTTCTTTCGCTATTTCAATTTGCCTTTTCACAAGGCTCCATTTATATTTCAAGGTGGTGATGGTGTCTATATTATTCAATGAAACCTGCATTAATGAAAAAATGCTGCCAAAATACACAATTTAAATTACATGATCCAGCAGCCCAACACACCATCACCACCTTGAAATATAAATGGAGCCTTGTGAAAAGGCAAATTGAAATAGCGAAAGAAAATCTTGAACCTTGAAAATACTACTTTTATAATGGCTTATGTGAGCCGAAAGCTTAGACCTGATAAAAAATTCAACAAATACTGTGATTTTTTGTTGTCTTTTAATGACATCACCATCAAGTATATCAGACGGTATGAACGGATCCTACACAAAATTAATAGACAAAACTTGTCTATATTATTCAATGAAACCTGCATTAATATATATATATATATATTCTAAATGTGCGATTATCAAGATCCGAGTGTAGTAAATTGAGGTTGATATATATACTTTTAAAATTTATTTTGCTTGGAATCATAATTTAATAATTGATAATCATTTTCATTTAATTCTGGAATCATCAAAGGAATAATAAGTCAAGTAGATTTTTTAAAATATATTTTCCTACAATAATGCAAATTCAATCACTGGTGTTTCCATTAAAAGATATTTTTTTAAAGAATATTTTGGAAACAAAGTGCACTTTCTACAAATGAAATAATGCCACCATTATTCAGTCATAACTAAATTTTCTCTGCGTTTTCTGTGATCTTCAGATACCACGTTTATAGCATATTTCGTCATAAAAAAGAATAAATCTGCTTTTGATTCGAAATGTTCTTTGAAGAGATTTTTCAAGACCTACAGAAAGATATACTGATATTCGCTTTTTATAAAATCCACGTTGAATTCTTTCGCCTAACTTTTGAATTCCCTCTAAGGCCTGTGAAAGTCATACGGTTTATTGCACAAATAATAAAGTCGATTCTCAAGTCCCTCCTTGGCTACTGCGTTCACTTAAGTGAAGACATTAAAATTAATTTAATTTTACAAGTAAAGGTTAAACTTGGGCGGTAGCGGATAAAGGAAAATTATATCTCCCAGAAAATCACAGATATATAATGAAACGAATACGGTAGATATTTTGACCCAAGTCCTGAAAAAATGGCATAGCACAAAACAATATAAACGTTTATATCAACGCTACCTCTGTTGTAGAATTGATATAGGTAAGTTTCGGATATATAAACGTTTTCCCTGAAAAAGAAGATTCACTTTCTATTCCTGTCGGTGGACAAATCTTTAATAGGACTTTTCTTTCTTTAGTAAGACTTCTCAACCTAGGTCGATTGTTACAAATTTCACTAGTACTGGATATGATGGAGAGACTAGAATCACCTCTTAATTACATTTTTGATTCCAACTAAAGATAATGTTACATAAAAATATAGACAATATAGAAATGTGGATCAATGGATTAATAATTTTTCTAAAAATATCTTTCAAATTATAGGGTCGTGTTTTGTAAACGTTTCTCTGGTGGAAAAAATTCTCTTTCCATTCCTGTCGGTGGACAAATCTTTCTTTAATAGAACTTTTCTTTCTTTAGTAAGACTTCTCAATCTAGGCGGGTTGTTATTAATTTCACAAGTACTAGATATGATGACAAAGTACATCTAGCACTAAGGCATCCGATCGAGAGATTGATGGTTTAGAGGGGCGTAGAATCACCCCTTAATTACTCCTGTTCCCAGGTCTACTCTGACCCGAGGTTGTAGTACCTGTAAAGGTCCCAGCTATCGGCAAATAGTGAACCCTCAAGCAAACACAAAATACTATGTAGATATAAAAATGCATCCTTATAGTAAAGTGATTTTATCTGTATTTGAGGGCATACAGTTATGTTCAAAATAATTTTAGTCGAAACCATATTTTGTTCAGAATATTATATTTCGATATTATTAATCTATACAGTTTGATTGGCCACTTAACAAAATCAACAAAGCAAACAAACTTAAGATTCACTGTTTAAGAAAGTAAATAAAAAAATAAGATGGATAGCAACTCAAATACGTTTACCGACTGAAAATAATATTTAAAGTAATAAAGAAATCATGTCAGATAAAAATTCGATTGAAAAGTTATTCTTTCTTACGTTTCAGATACAGAATGAAACTAACATATAGATTAATCCAAGCGAGAAAATTTGTACATTCCTGAAATGTGTAATTCAAAGTTTCCTCTATCAACACGTCTTACGTACCAGAATCAGTAAAGGCACGTTTATACTAAAAGAATTATTTTTTCTTTGGCGGGTAGTCTTTTGTAAGACAATAAAATGTATCCAAAAGCAAAGCCCCTGGTCGGGAGATTTTAAGGAGCTCCCACCCCTTAAAATATATTTCTTTATCGTTTCACCCCAAGCAAGGCGGTACCGCTAGTGATGCGCATGGGGATCAGTCAGTCAGTCAGTTAAGTGCTATGCGTGATACAAGCTTGGGCGATAATGTCTCGAAAGAGACATGACTGACTGGGCAGAAGATTATCCCGCAGTAGATTGCCATTGCTTTCTGCGGTAGACTGGTTGCTGACCAAGGCTATAGAACCTAATCTGTCCTATTATTTAACCCATAACTGGAGGGAAGAGACGGATTAATACCTTTCCTAAGGGTATTTGCGCGTAAGTGAATGCAAGGAATTCAACTGGAATTCGAACTCGGTTCCTCGACTTCTTGTTCCGAGCCGATATCCATTCACCACAACACACATCCCCCCGCGCAGGAGGATACATAAGTGTAAACGTTTAGACAGGAGAAGAGTGAAGAGAAAGACGAACCAGTTACAGGGGCTGTCAGAGAAAGACGAACCAGTTACAGGGGCTGTCAGAGAAAGACGAACCAGTTACAGGGGCTGTCAGAGAAAGACGAACCAGTTACAGGGGCTGTCAGAGAAACGAACCAGTTACAGGGGCTGTCAGAGAAAGGACAAGAGAAGGATGTGAACACAACTGAGAATACAGTTGCGAAGGTAGGAAGAAAAGAAAAGAACAAGATATACGGGGTGATGTAGAAAGAACTAGAGTCAAGTGGATAAGAGATGAGAATTGACATTGCATTTATATTCCTGGAGGTTGTAGCCGTCATGAAAGCAAGGATATTGAAGAGAGTTCCACAGGCATGAAGTGCGAGAAAATAAGCTGTGGAGGTAGTATTTTCGGCTGCATTTGATTGATCTAACTGTAAATGGGTGGGACCTTGTTGCCAGCCTGGTTGCACAAGTAAATTCTTGTGTCGAGGGTACCAGTGATTTAAATTCGCCGGAGCAGAAGCTATCTCTTAATTGCGATTGTTCTTAAGCCCACCCTGATTCCTGGTGGGTAGCAGCAGTTTGGTTTCTATGGGCCAATATATACTCTTCCAATAAACAAAACACTATAAATGTATAAAAATACATGTTATAGTAAAATGAACAGCAATACATCTTATAGTAGAAATACTAACAATAAATTTTCATAGCAAAGGGACCAACAACACATTTTATCGGTATACAATTGCTTTCAAAATATATTTACTTGAAATCATAAATCTTTAAAATTTTAGTTTTTTTTACTTAACACAAAACGAAATCGATCAACCAAAAATGAAACAAGTTTTTCATGACATTAATTAATATGATATCCTACAAATGTTTAAAAAACAAATTGTATTACGAAAATATAACAAAACTACAAAGTAAAACACACATATCACCGCCTTGTAGTAATTATGACTACACAAATATGTATATTTTTAACTCGGCTTAACTCTCACAACAGACCTCAAGTGGAATGACTATATAGAATCCATAACTAAATCCGCTGCTAAGAAAGTCGGTTCTCTGTGTAGGGCCAGGAAGTTTTTCCCGTCCGAAAAAATCCTGCACATATAAAAATCTACCATCCGCCCGTGTATTAAATCCTGCTGCCACATCTGGTCGGTTGCTCCTGCCATCCACCTAGGTGTCCTTGAGAAAATCCAACGGAGAATCTGCAATGTGATAGATCCTGACTTGGCAGCTCAGATACAGTCACTTTCTCACCGGCGCAATGTGGCTTCCCTGTGTCTCTTCTACAAATACTTTCACGGTTTTTGCTCCGATGAACTCAGCTCACTGGTGCCCCCTATATATAAATTTACTCGAGCCACAAGATTAGCAACTAGGTCCCACCCTTTTACTGTGAAACCAATAAATTGTAAACGCAAATTCTACTCCATCAGCTTCTTTTCCCGCACTTCCCGCCTGTGGAATTCCCTTCTGTTTACTTGCTTTCCCAACAGCTATAATCTCCAAGAATTTAAATGTAAAGTCAATTGTCATCTCTTATCTCACTAATCTGCATCCTCTCTCTCATGTTCCTTTCTCCCCCCACTTCACTCTCATCAGTATTCTCATCCTTCTCTTACCCACTTCTTGACACCCCCTATAACCTGTCACTTTTTCTCATACCTTTTCTCCTATGTAACCCCCTGCAAAACAGTGACAGTAAAATTCCTTGCTTGGGACGATATGAATATAAAAAAAATATGCGCCAAAGTTTAGTATCATTTAACATGTATTTAATTGTGAAATCAAAATAACATGAATTATACTTTTATTACTTCCCCGTAAACCGAAATTTCGTTCTTAAATGACCTATAAAGAGTTGAAATGCAGTTAAAACTTAATTCAATTCCTTATTGAAATTCGCGGATATATGTTCGATTCTTGTCAATGGTACATTTTTTTTTTTATTGTGAACTTCTAAATCTGGCCGTATTATTATTTTGACATTTTAATAAAATTATAAAAACTAAAAACGTGGATAACAACTCATTGATTCTAACCAGTAAAACTAACATTTATTTTAATAAGAAATAAAGATGAGCTAACTGAAGATATACACATTATATTATAAATTATCGTGCATGTTCAATGCGGGTGTACCTTATTGTAGATATAAGCTCGGAACGATAAATCGGAGAGCCGAGTTCGAATTCCAGTTAAATTCGTTGCATTTACTTACGCGCAAATGCCCTTAAGCAAGATATGAATCCGTCGCTTCTTCCTCTAGCTATTGGTTAAATAGCAAGTCAGACTGGGTTCTATTGTCTTGGTTGGCAGCTAGTCATCCGCAGAAAGTAATACCAACCTACTGCGGGAAAATCTTCCTGTCAGTCATGTTTCGAAATAGACATGATCATCCAAGTGTTTATCACGTATGACACTTAACTGAGTAATAGTAAATAGACCCGGTGAGAGTACTAGCCAAGCATTTTATCGAAGAGTGCTTACAGAGGTTGTTGAGTAGCACGGGCAACACGGGAGTTGACATTTTCCTGCGGAAAACGAAACGTGTCAAGAACTTTCTACATATTAGGTGGTGTTGTCTTTTTTTATCTCTTTATTTTCAAAACTATTCAAATGAACTCACAATGTGCGATTCAGTTTTTGCTATCGTAATTAGTAAAATACTTCCTCGACAACACGGTGACAAAACTGTCCGGGACACTTGATATTTTTTTTAGAGGCAGTCGATTAAATAAATTAGTTGACAGTGAAGTTTTATCACGTTTGCCAAATAGTTCAATGTTGACGTCTTTTATCACATGTCACTATTTTCCTTTTTGTGTGTGCGTGCGTGTGTGTGTCCTTGATGTGTGCAGCGGGTGTTTAGGCCTCACTCTCCTGCTTCGACGACAATCCAATTATTGATAACAACTTCGTAAGAGTTTGTTGTGGCAAAGGTGAGTTCACAGTCGTCTGCTCTGAATTTGCATTGTTCGAATCCAAATGCTACGCACGATTGTAAATTCGTCTCTTGCCTGAAAACGCTTCATACAGTTTGACAGCCTCATAATTATTTTCATTATCACAATTTCCATGGCTTTTAATATTAATGACGTGTGATGATGAGAAGGTGAAGCTAACCAATCATAAAATGTCTGCGTCGGCCAGATAAAGAAGCAAAGTGATTTCCATTGTCACATATAAACACAGTAGCAATAATGAAAGTCTCTGTTCCACAAGGTGGAGGCAAACGACGCACCTTCATTGATTCTTTTAAATATCCTGGCTAGAGAAAATAAATCTTGCTATAAAATCGGTCTATTTCTCTGTGAAAAGGAGAGCGAACTATAGAACGTAGTTAAAAAAAATAAGGAAACAAACTAAGGAAAAAGAACAATGAAATATAAAACTCTCGTTTGATACGATGCGCAAAATGTTCAATTAGAAATCCTTAACATAGAAACGAATATCCTATGGCAGTTTTTAAGCCGTTTTATACCCCACACTCTTACGAAATATTTGATAAATATTCGTACCTCCCAAAATGAAAAAAAACAAATATTTCTAATATAATAAAACCGTTCTGTATTTATATATACACTACCGGCCATAATTATTAGGCCACCCCAGTTTTTTTTTTTAATGATGTATTTCAAACTACTTTTAGTATTTATTACCAAGTGGATAATTCTAAATGAAAATAGAATGGTTCTTTTGTCATTATTACAATTTTACAAGGCAGCCAGGAAGCCTTTGCTTCAGCCAGCCAATAAGAAGAAGAGACTAGCATCGGAAAGAGATCACAAAAACAGGAAACGAGAACAGTTCGTTTGATGCACGTTATTGTGCAGTATTAACAAAAGAACCATTCTATTTTCATGTAGAATTATCTACTTGGCAATAATTACTAAAGGTCGTACGGAATACATCATTTTTTAAAACTGGGGTTGCCTAACAATTGTGACCGGTAGTGAGTATATATATATATATATATATATATATATATATATGCCTCCTTTCATACTCATGGATAGAGAGAGAGAGAGAGAGAGAGAGAGAGAGAATAGCGAGATAACGTCGGCTCAGTTCATTAGAGATACTACAGTGAGGTAGCGTCGGCTCAGTCCACTTTCTTTACTACCAGTTATTAAAGTTTACCGTCAGATATGAAAGCTTTTAGCACTTATTTACTCTTTAACAGTGCATTATCATTATTATGTCATTTTTCATCATATTTCGATTTCTGCTTTGGTCTCACTACCAAACAAGTTTGAGGGGAGACCTAAGGCAGGTAGTGGCGTGTTGTTATGACTCCATTTCATGTTTTTCTATCTTCCCTATCATCCCCAGCATTACATAGATAAAGTTTTCCTTAGTGTGTGGGCTGTACTTAATAAGACAATTTTTTGTATATCTCTTAAGCTGGGGTTTCCAGGGATTCTTTCAATGTGTTGTTTTGTTCCATTTTTTATCATTCCAAGTGCACCTACTCTCACTGGCACAACTCTTGTTTTCAATTTCCACATTTTTTCTATTTCAATTTCCAGGTCTTTATATTTTGACAGTTTTTCAAATTCCTTGATTGCTATGTTACAATCCGCTGGACAAGCCATATCAATTAATAGACAAGTTTTCTCCTTCTGGTTTTTAACAATAATGTCTGGCCTGTTTGCTTCAATTTTTCTGTCTGTGTAGATGGTGTAATCCCATAGAATGGTTACATCTTCTATTTCTGTAACCGGTGGTGGGTGATGTTCATATCAGTGTTTGTTTACAGCTTTTCCATAATGTTTGCACATTGCCCAATGTAAATATTGCCCAACTCTAACGTGGCAATTTTTATATTCATTTGGGGCAAGTACAGAACAGCCTGAGATTAGGTGGTCTATTGTTTGTTGGTGTTTATCACAAAACCTGCATTTTGGATCCATATTATTATGTATAATATTTGCCTGAAAGTTTCTAGTGAAAAGACTTTGGTCTTGTGCTGCAAGAATAAAGCCTTCAGTTTCAGACTTTAATCCAGATGCACGTAACCATCGATGAGTATTAACTTTGTCAACATTGGATTTATTGGCACGTTCTGGATATTGGCCATGCAGAGGTTTGTCTTGCCAGCGCTGTTTCATCTGTTCAAGAGCTTTATCTTTGTCTTTCATTTTCATATTTTTTGCCGCAATAGTTGGTTCTTGGCTTCTGTTTTGCTTTTCTACAGAATCTACTAACTGTAAATCTTGTTTGTATTTACTGCCTTTATTTTTGTTATTGAATATTTTTTCTTTCTTTCTTCATGTTGCCTTACTAATTGTATCATCCAATCCTTTGTTGTTTCTATGTATGTTAGTAAGCCAATAGTTGTTGTCTTGTATGACTATTCCAGCTGAATAAGACCTCTTCCACCTTCTTTACGGGGTATGTATAGACGGTCTAAATCAGCCTTTGGATGATGCATCTTATGCTTAGAAAGAAGCTTTCTTGTTTTAGCATCCATTCGCCTGATGTCGTTTAGAGTCCAGTTTAAGATGTTAAAGCTATATTGGACAACTGGGATTGCAAGGCTATTAATGGCCATAACTCTGTTCTGTGAATTTAATTCAGTTTTTAATATCATTCGTAGCCTTCTATAGTACTCTTTACGCACTATTTCTTTCATTTTTTTATGGTGAATGTTTTCGCTCTCATTTACACCTAGGTATTTATAAGCTTCTTCTGGTTTCAATTCTTCTATTGTTACAGCAGGGTCTAAGCTAATTGAGGATGTTTCTTGTATTGATCCACGTAAAACTGGAGCTTTAGCACATTTATTCAAATTAAATTTCATTCCAATGAAGCATTTTACAGTTTGCAGAAGACCTTCCAGCTCATTATCATTCTTAGCATATAACTTTAAGTCATCCATGTAAAATAGATGGCTTATTTTCTTTTGGCCTATTTTATAACCACATTCTGTCTTATTAAGTTGACTGGTTAGTGCTATTAATGATATGCAGAATAGTAAGGGAGATAAACAATCACCGTGAAATATACCTCTTTTGATGTTTATTTCATCAGACTTATAGGTTCCATTTATATGATTGAGGTAAAGGGTTTATTTTCCATATAGACATGCACTGTTTGATGAAATTGATGATGACGGGCGATATCTTGTATATATTTAAAGTTTTTAAAATCCAGGAATGTGGCACACTATAGAATGCCTTTCGATAATCTATCCAGGCAGTACTAAGATTTTTCTTTGTACTGTAGCAGTTTTCCAGGATCATTTTGTTAATTAGCAATTGGTCTTTACAACCATAACAGCCACGTTTGCACCCTTTTTGTTCAAGCGGTATCATGTCATTTCTTTCTAAGAATAAATATGTCTGTTTTTTTAAAATAGATGTTAATAGTTTATATGTTGTCGGAAGACATGTAATTGGTCTGTAGTTTTTCGGGTTGTTTGTGTTACCATTCTTGGGTAGAAGAAATGTAATTCCTTTGGTCATCCATGCAAGAATTTTAGTGGGATCGTCAACCATTTCTTGAAGTTCTTTGGCTAGTTTTTTATGTGCTGTATTTAAAGAATATAGCCAAAAGTTAGGAATTTTATCTATACCTGGGAATTTCCAATTGTGTGCTTTTTTTAGTGCAAATTTAACATCATCTTCTGTAATTCCAGACCATGTCTGTTCTGGTTTATTTTTCATTCGTTCTATCTCTTGCGCAATCCAATGTACTTCCTTGCTATGTTCTTTAGGGCAAGCCCATATCTTTTCCCAGAACTGTGTGACTTCTTCCATTCTGGGGGGGGGGACTGTCACTTCAATTCTTTTTTTACCTATTTCCCTGTAAAATCTCTTTGTATCAGTCTGCAAAATCTTGTTTTGTCTGTAAAATCTTGCTCTTTTTTCATAGCGTCTTATTCTTTGAGCCTTCAGTTGGATTTTTTGCTTTATTTTTTCTTTATTTGATAAGACTTCATTTTCATTCCAGATGTTATATTTTCTTTCGGCTCTTCTGCTTTTCCTAGTTCTTACATTTATTCCTCTACTCAGTTCATCCAGTACTGATAGTCCACTTCTAAGTTGTTCGATTTTATTATTATTATTATTATTATTATTATTATTATTAGAAAGAATTGGCAATCCACTGTGGGAAAACTCTTCAAGCACTCTCTTCCAACATGAAGCATCCTTACTCCAGCAATGAAAGAGTAGGCTTAAAAAGTTAACATGAGAATAATATCTCATGTTGATTCGCAGCAACGTGGAGTGAGCAACTCTGTTCAGTATTAATAGGGTTAGGAATTAGTAAAATTATAAACACACACTAACAAGTATTAAACATGATGTTTATTTTCAAAGCGTAGCTTAGACGTGGCACAAAGTCTATCGAACTCACTACACTGTCGTATGTTAACCACCGATTTGTTAACATTTATAGCTGAAGTTGTCTATCAGGCTTAACAAATCGGGTAGTGAAAGGTATGTTGAACGGCCATGTTTCTGGATCACATTTCACATTAATGTGAGTGCCCCTTAGAACTATCTCCTTGGCCCTAATTTATTAACTTCCTGAACGTTCATTCGGATATCATCAGTTCTTAAACGGGTGCTTATGCTGAATTCACAACTATTTACTCCTTTTTTTACAATAATTCTGATAGGCCTGACAATGTAAAGCTGGCAGTTGCTCTGGAAAATATCCTTTAATCAGTTATTAACTGGGACATGAAATGGCTTGTAAATTTTAACGGCTTCAAAATGATACAGTTATCCGTTAATCATCATAGAACCATTTTGTCTTTCATCAGTATGATTGATGCTAACCTTCAGGAAGACTCATTGCGTCTTCTTGAGTTCACTTTTTCTCTTGACACGAAGAAGAGCGATTATACTGAATATTGTGGAGACCTACCTACAAATGGACTCTTTCAAACCTTTATAATATGGCTATCAACTCTGAGTGGGAATCACTGAGTAGTAGCCACAGAGTGAGTGAGTGAGTGAGTGAGTGAGTGAGTGAGTCCGGATTCATGCGAGAGAAAGTAATCCCCAGTCCATGTTTACCTTTGTACTACGTTTTGCGAGAATATACGATTCAACCTTATATCCGAGTCCTTATTATCTTTCTATGGCCCTTCCGTCATAACATTGAATTAATTGGTAGGTTTGCTGCTAAGAAGTTTAGTTCACTGTGCAGTACCAAACACTTTTTTCTCATCAGAATCGATCCTGCAGATTTATAAAGTTGCTATTCGTCCGTGCACTGAATATTGCTGCCACATTTGGTCTGGAGCTCCAGCTATTTATTTTAATCATTTCACCCCAAACGAGGTAGGAATACCAGTAGGGCACAATAGTTTACAGTGAGATAAATTTAAATAAAAGCAATGCACAGGGGCGTTAAAAAAGGATAAGAGCTGAACGGGCTTCAAGAATATAGAAGATGGCAGTAAACGGTGCATTTAAACTTTTAGAGATTTTAGCTATCAGGGAACCAAGTAAATAAAACGGAGTTCCACAGACAGGACGTGTGAGAAAAGAAACTCTTAGAATAGAAGAGAGTGGTTGCATTTATGTATTTCAATGTTAATAGGATGCCAATATTAGCAGCACGCGTAAATTTTATGTCGTTGTGGTATCGAGAAAGAAGGTCGTCAGGGAGAGAGCAGTTACCATAAACCATTTGCAGAAAATATAGAAGGGAAGCACATCACGTCGGTGAAAAAGTGACTGAAGTCGGGCTGCCGAATCAGGATCGATTAAAATTACGATTTAATTCTTTTGATTATGTCGAGAACCTCGAGGTCAATGGCAAAAGCACGTGACCAAATTTGGCAAAAGTATTTAATGCACGGACGAATGGTACGTTTATAAATGTGCAAGATATGGCAGTGAATGCTGGACAATACCAACAAAGATGAAGGAAAAACTTGAAACAACTGAAATGTGGTTCTACAGAAGGATGCTGCGAATATCCTGGATCGAGCATGTGAGCTATGATGAGGTCTTGGAAATTATGGAAACAAAAAGGAAATTAATACTGAGCATCAGGAAGAGACAGCTGAAGTTACTGGGACACGCAATGAGGAAGGAGGGCTAGAAGAATCTGATACTAACAGGCCAGATAGAGGGAAAAAGAGACAGGAGAAAGCAACGGATAACATATTTGAAGAACCTAATCAGTTGGATGATGGAACTAGGATTAACTCTAACAGGAGAAGGCGTGCTCAGAGCCACCAGGGATATCAGCCTAGAAGAAGTTCACGCTACCCTGCACTTTATATTACCGATGCTGATTTTACTGATGACATTGCGCTGTTGTCAGACACCCTCCTTAGTGTTCAGGCACTCCTATCTTCTCTTGAATCAGCAGCAAACTTTTCAGGGCTTCACCTGAATGAAACCAAAACTGAGTGTATACCAATTAACATTCGCAGCAATCATGAAATTAAAACTCTCTCGAATAACATCCTTAAACGCGTTGAAAACTACAAATATCTAGGATCACACATCAAGAATTCTGAAAAGGACTTCAATATCAGAAAAGGCATAGCATGGAGTGCTTGTAACAAAATGGATAAGATCTGGAAATCCAATCTTGATCGCAAGATCAAAATCCAAGTTTTTCGCGCACTTATTGAACCAATTTTACTCTATGGATCTGAAACTTGGACTCTTTCAGCAAAACAACAGCGCCGTTTAGATGGATGTTATACTCGTCTTCTCAGAAGAGTACTTGATTTTTCATGGCGAAACCACCCAACTCTGGAAATGATATATGGAGACCTACCAAGTGTATCAACCTTAGTTCAAAAGAGACGTGTCCAGTTTGCTGGGCATTGCGCACGTGCCACTGATGAACTTGTTTCATCGTTTGTATTATGGAGGCACCCATCAACTCACAATCGATCTCATAAATTAACCTTTCCAGACAGGATACACAGAGATACATCTATCGCCAAGGTAGACCTTGCAGGAGCTATGACAAATAGAGAATACTGGAAGGGTGTAGTGAGTTCTATCTCGCCCGAGGTTGCAGAATGATGATGATGATGATGATGATGATGGAAGGCCATGATCGCCTACGTCTTGAAGGGACAAGGCACATAGAAGAAGAAGATTCTTACAAGAAAAACTTTCTTGATCGACACAGTGATCCTAGCTACCCAGCAGTAGACGCAACTATAGATTTGATGTATTTGTTCCACGAATGTCGGTTGAGAGTGAGTGAAACCAAGAAGAGGCAGCGTGTTGCTCACTAGGTAGCCCGCATCATCCATTCTGGCGACAAGTAGGAGATTTTCTCTGTGGTGGTTAAAAAAAAAGCTGTTTCTTGTTCGATGCATTAAAGTTTACGAATTATTTCCCAGCTAATTCTATTACAGATTGAAGGTTCTTTTCAAGAGCATCAGCCAGAGTTTTATAAATTTTTTTCACTCTTGGCAGATTTACTATTGAGTTGGGAGTATATGGTGGAGCCATCTGCACTGATGCCTATTAGTGACATCAGAACGATCATTGACGAAGATTAGAAAAGGCGTAGGATTCTTAACAAAATCCGAAGATGGGTCAGTAATGGCGTCGGCCTAATTAAACATCTCGACTTCAGTCAGACTCTTATCGCCGTCACGGGACTTACCTTTGTTTATTTCTATAAATAATTTCATCGAAGTTGTATTGCGCTCTTCTGCATTAATTTAAGCGTATTAATAGATTGGTTATTAGTCCTCATCGTTTTACTGTTTATTAGCTAGATATAACCGCAAGTTCTATTCTAATAGTTTCTTTTCTCGCACTTCTCACCTGTGTAATTCTTCTTCGATTTCTTGCTTCCCTTCCAGTTACAACATTGTTTTAATGCAGCGTCAGCCATTTGCTGGCTTTCTGGACCCTATTCTTTTATTGTCCTTTTTCTTCATTAAAGACATCTCATTCTCTTCCATTCTTAGTAACACTTTGCGTTACTAAAACTGTCACTTTGCTTAAGGTAATATGATAAAAATATTCTTGCAAATCGTAAGCAAACACAGGGTGCGATTTTTTCCAAAAATGTCTCGGAAGCATATCCAGTTTCATGCACCAGACTTCCTCCAAAATCTTGCTGATAATTAATATTTCATGGATGTACATCCCCCGCCCTTACAATCCTAGCATCTTCGACTTTACTGCAGATCCTCATAATATGCACGGCTTTCTCCTCTCTTCATTACGCCCTTACAGCAATCTTATTCAGGAAGGCTCTTCTTTGATTGGGTTTGTATTGAATGAACAGAAAAAAAAGCTTGATTTATACGGGAATCACTAAGATCTTCCATCAACCCTTTTTCCTCTGAGATATTCTCCAAATTGTAGAACCTCTAAATTGCTGCTGTTCACAGGTCTACCTCGTTAGAGTTTCAGCTATGTGCAAATAGTGAACACCCAAAACTGGAGTCAAAAGATTGGAGTATAAAATATATTAGAAAATATTAACAGCAATATATTTTCAGAGCAAAAAAAAATTAAAAGTTAACAGCAATAAATCTTTGGAGGGAAAAATTACCAAAACTCACAAGAAAATAAAATTTTGTCATTAAATAACCCATCAGTCAGTTAAGTGTCATACGTGATACACGCTTGGTCGATCATGTCTCTTTCGATCTATGACTGACTAGGCAGAAGATTTTTCTGCAGAAGTTTGCTATTTCTTTTACGGCAGACTGGTTGCCAACCAAGGCTATAGAATACGATCAGCTCTGCTATTTAACCCAAAGCTGGAAGAAGCAAATTTCTGTCATAAGTGGATTAAACGAATTCAACTGGGATTCGAACTCGGTTTTCTGATTCATCATTCTAAGCCGATATTCATTGCACCATAACGCACTTTAAACTAGATTATAAAACAACCAACCAAACCAATTCGCAGGAAGATTGATTTATGATCAGTTATTACGAAAGATTTACAGATCTCTAGTGGCAAAATGTTATCCAAATTGTAGGACCTCTTAATTGCTGCGGGTCACAGGTTCACCTTATTAGGGTCCCAACTGTGAGAAAATAGTGAATCCCCAAAAATGCGCTCAAAGCATGAAGGTACAAAAATAAATTATAAAATATTACCAGGAAACATCTTCATAGTAAAAAAGAAATGATTACCAGCAATACATTACTGGAAATAAAAGATTACCAGGGATACATTTTTGGGAAGAAAATACCGAAGCTCACAAGAGAACAAAATGTTAGCATTAAATGACCCATAAGGAGAGGATAAAACAAAAAAGAAACAAACCAAACCAATCTAAAAGAAAATTGATCTAATCCGAAAAATTTGAACTTCTCCAGTAGCAAAATATCCATTAATAGATTCTGACATAATTTCCAAATTACCAATAATTTCTTCTTGCTCACGAGAACTTATTCGCACACTGGCCTGCGTGATGACAGCACAAGAATTTTCATCTCGCCCCCTAGGGTTAAGAACGCCTGCTCTACAATAAATTAGAATGTCTACACGTAAGATGCTATCGGTGGTGCACTGGCCCAATAAAATAAGAAAAGGAATTTTGACGCAGTAAATCAACGGGAGAAAGAGCTGATTAGGTGTAGAAAAAAAAACACCTTAATCCAAGGACAAAAAATTAAAAATTGATCTTTTTCTATGTACCTTGTCCTTCCAGAACATTGAAGATCACGACTTTCTACAATATTCAGTAATTTTTAGATTTTAATATTTTTTTTTCTTTTTCACCATTTCTCCGAAACTTAATTCCGCCATCCATTTACCCAAGCTCGCTAGGTGGGTTATACTTTGTTTACTCCGTCTGTCTTGCCTTTCATCTATATAATATTTTCCGCGCCCTGTTTTTTTTATTTAGACCCTATAACTTTCAGATGTCTCTTCCCGAATCATAAATGCCTATTTCATCTTATTTTCACTAAAATGTTGTCGTTGCTCACTTGTTCAGTCCATCATATTCTCAGCCTTCTTCTGTAAAACCAAATTTCTTCAAGTCTCTTTTTCATCTGTATGGAGACTGTCAAGCATTCACTGGCATATAGGCGGGCTAATACAGTATAACAATTGAGTACTTTTTCCTTAGTTTCTAACGAAACCTTCCTGTTTCTTTGCATATTTTGCTTAGCTTTTGAAAGGCATTTTTCTCCACCCCAGTTCCATTTGGTATTACACTTTCATTGCTCTGTTAAAACACACCTAGATATTTAAATTATTATACATTCATCTCAGTGTTCTCGACAGGCTCCAAAGAAGAATCTGTAGAGTGATTGGCCCCGACCTGGTTGCTCGATTGCAGCCACTTTCTCGCCGGCGGGATGTGGCTTGCCTCTGTCGCTTCTACAATTATTTTCATGGCTTCTACTCCAACGAACTTAGGTCACTGGTGCTCTCTCCATAAGAATTTACTCGTGCAACCAGACTGGTAACAAAGTCCCACTCTTTTACAGTTAAATCAACCAAATGCAGGCGACCATTCTACGCCATCAGTTTCTTTTCTCGCACTTCCCGCCTGTGGGACTCCCTTTCACATGTTTGCTTTCTTGACGGCTACAACGCCCAGGAATTCTAAAGCAATGTCAATTCCCATCTCTTATCCACTTGACTGCAGTCCTTTCTACATCAACCCTTGTATCTTGTTCTTTTCCTTTCTCTCTACCTTCGCAACTGTCTTGTTCCCATCTTTCTCTTGCTCTTTCTTTGACACCCTCTGTAATTGGTTTCGTCTTTCTTTTCACTCTCCTCCTATCTAATCTTTTTCTCTTATGTAGCCCCCTGCGCATCACCCTGTATATATTTTTCTTTCCTCTCTACCTTTGCAACTGTCATCACACCTGTATTCCCATCTTTCTCTTGCTCCTTTTTCTGACACCCACTTCGAACATGAAAATGCTATGTCAGTCGTTATCATCTGTCTTCTTAATGCTCTTTTAATGTTAGCTCTCCTTAAAGCTAATTTTTATCTCATTTGCTAACACTCAGTAGCAGCTTGTGTCTCAGTGGCTTTATTGCTTTACTTTGGATGAAATGATATATATATATATATATATATATATATATATATATATATGTATATCATTTCATCCAAAGTAAAGCAATCTAAGCAAGAGACAAAAACCTATATATATATATATATATATATATATATATATATGTTTTTGGCTCTTGCTTAGATTTTCTGTCTTCGTTTGCTCTACTTTCGTATTGAGCACTTTAGTGTTAGGGTTTTCGTCTTGGCTTTTTTTCTTTCTTACGTGTGCTTGACTTTTTTGTTCATATACTTCGTTTGTTTCTATTTTTACTTCCCCTTCTTTTCCATCCGAGTTCATTCTCGGTGGGTTGTACAAGACGATTTAAATTATAGCTTAATTAATACTAGTTTCGGCAGTGTTAGTTCTGTTACTATTGGTATTATTATTACTATAGTTATTATTATTATTATTATATATATATATATATATATATATATATATATATATATATGTGTGTGTGTGTGTGTGTGTGTGTGTGTGTGTGTGTGTGTGTGAGAGAGAGAGAGAGAGAAAGAAACAGTCGTAATAGATTAAGACTAAATGAGACAAACTAATCGATTGAAGTGACATTGGGCGAAAGATTGAAAGGCAAACATTTTTACGCCTTTCTTTATCAAAATTCTTTCTAGACAGACGGATTGAAGGGAGAAGAAAGAACCTAAGATAAAATATTTAAACTTTTCTATGCATTTTTTGTCTCTTAAATTGGTCCACTTTTTGGAGAATTTAGATAAGAAGATGGACCGGCAATGGATATTTGACCGAGTAAAGAGAAGAGTGGAAAGATGGCGTCAAAGTCAGGAAAGAATACCAAAATGGAAAATCCTGTCAACATTATCACGTGTCTGACTAGTCGTCTCACTAAAATTGTCACTCTCGTTTTTTTTTTTTAATGGAATATTCTGTAGGTGGAGAGTGGATAAAATAGAATATTCTTCAGATTTAAAATATATATATATATATATATATATATATATATATTTCCAACCATGGTTTCAACCCGGGTTTGAATATCTCCATGATTTGTCAGAAAAGCAACACCATGATGTTATGAGTTTGGGAAGTGGACGTAGGAAGCGGCACCACTGAGAAGTACCTGACAACCATAGAACGGGTTGACCCGAGTGGTCCCGAACTGCTTGTATGCCTTTGTTTGGGGTTGATTATGTATATGCGTGTGTGGAGATTTTCTCAGCGTAGCATATATGTGATAGAACGCCGAAAGTAAGGGACACCCAGTGAGGATCAAACTCACTACTCAATTGTAATGATTCTAGCGAGACAAGCTTGATAACCATTACACCATCTCGAGGTGCCCCTGTAGAGGTGTGTGTCATATATATATATATATATATATATATATATATATATATATATATATATATCTGTAACACTATGTTTGCCTGGCCGGACGAAAGTAATTAGTGGTATTATTAATTGTTGCAAATAATACAGAAGAAATTATGTTAGTCCGTATTATTATTTGTTATAAATTGAAAAGAACCAAAAAGATGTGTTTATTCTAATATGGTCGCCGGTAATAAAATTTACTATGAGCAGAGGAAGGTAAGCCAAAGCCGAGAGATATGAACGAAATTTTATTTTGCGGGTGTGTTATTTGATAAACAGACGAGTCAAAGGAGGTTACTGTTGATAATTGGAAATAGTTAACTGTGAGAAATACAATTGAAGCCTCAGTTAAACCGCAGATAAAAGAAATTCTTTTTTAAAACAAAACCTAGTTTTGAATTATCAGAAAGAATTGTCACAAATAAAAGGAAATATTCGACGAGGGCAAAATGTTAAATGTCATGGGAATAAAATAAAATTGAAATTTAGTTGGAAAAGAATTATACACATAAAAGCTAATTTTATTTCGTCGAAAAATCCGAAAGATATAATATATATATATATATATATATATATATATATATATATATATATATATATACTCTTCAAGGAAAATTAGAGATAGCACTCCACCAATTTTCTAAGAAACTTGAATATGTGTTTTCCTCTTTTGAAAACGGCACCCCATCGACACATGGAAATGCGCAACTACCTTAGCTCATAAGCAGGTCTTTATTGTATTTATTGTATTAAAAGCAAATAATTAACAGAGCGGTAAAAGAATAGAATATAAAAATTGGCTGCGTCAATATTTCAAGTGTGCTACTGGCTGTCTGACTAGAAAAAACTAGTATGAAGCAACCTGACTACCAGGGTTCGAACACCGTTCACGGCTGGAAAATATACAATTGTTTTTTCTCATTGTTATTCATTTATATATTTGGAAGACAGAAATGCAATTTATAGTCCGATTTAGATTTGATATCAACATTTCTAGACAAATTTGGTAATAATTACGGTTTTAATAGTTTTGATTTTAATCTTGTGTTAAGATTTGTTGTTCCTCAAATTTATTCATTTATTTATTTGGAAGACAGAAATGCAGTAACGTTCAATTTGAATTTGATATCAACATCTCTGGACAAATTTGATAACAATTACCGGTTTTAATAGTTTTGATTTTAATCTTGTGTTAAAATTTCTTGTTCCTCAAATTTATTCATTTATTTATTTGGGAGACAGAAATGCAGTTATCGTTCGATTTAGATGTGATGTTAAAAACTCTGGACAAAATTGATAATAATTACCGGCTTTAATAGATTCATTTTAATCTTGTATGTTAATATTTATTCTACAAACATTTGACAAAGCAATTTAATGAATGGGCGTCGTCCAAACCAACAGCTGCCTACCGTCGCATTGACCGAGAAAAACAAACGATAATCGACTATTAAAACAATTTCGATCGCGTAAGTGACCAAAGCTTTATTAGTTTCATTTGTTGAAAAGTTTGAACAAATCGAATCGGAATTAGAACCCGAGGGGCTAAGAACAAATTCGAAATTAGATAATACCAGACATGACAAAAAGCGTTCGTTTCGTTTAATACCGAGATTTAGAATTTAGTGAGAACAAAGAACCCGTACGTCCATTTTAAAAAAAATGTTATCGCTTTGAACAAATTATGTCTAACTGCGATAATTACAATTCAGAAATGTGTTTACCTCCTCCTACTACTACTTTCCTCATTGATATCTGCACTTTTTGTGCCAACCTTTGTAGCTGCCTACGTTATAATATAGTGGGTTATCCGTTCTAGTGAACCGTAGTCGTGTGTTGAAGTCAGATTAACTGAATTTGGCCTCGTTATAAAAGGGGTTATAAAACAAGAAAATCAAATTGAGTATATAAACAATATTTTATATATACACATATATCATTTACGGTTTTTTTACAAAGAAAGGGAATGTCTTGAGGATGGGTCCAAAGGACGTTAAAATGTTTATAGCAGTAAATGCTGAAAAGAGAGTTTGTGGTAAATATGTGGGAGCGTTTGTCATTTAGGAATGTCTTTGATGTTTTCTGCTCCGTTAATCGGGTAAGTTGCTCAGTGGACAGCGAAGAAGAAGATGAGAGGGAAAGGCGAGGCGAGTATAGTGTATCGCTTGACGAGGTCAAGGGACTTGCTAATTACGCAGTACTATCTCAACTGGCGATGCTTTTTGTGTCGGCTTTTTATTTCGTCTTTGTGGGTCCTAGCAGGTCATTTGGAAATTCACAACCGCATTTAATTCTGGGCTTCCCATTGGATGATAAATAAAATTCGCGTATGCTCGCGAACTGTAATTTGATATTTAATTAATTTTTGGTTTTCTGCCGGAACATATGCGTGGAGCCGAGTGCGCAAAGACCAGTTTTGATCATTTGCTTTCTGGATCTCTGAGGACAAACATCCTCGCTTTGTTCGGTATCTCCACAATACTATGACGGAAATACCCACGTAGAAGAGGAATGTTATCTATATTTCAAGTATTTTTGTTTTATAGCCTGCTGACGATAATTCTTCTAAGCAGTGGATATCGACTCGGAACGAGAAATCGGGGAGCCGAGTTCGAATTTCAGTTGAATTCCTTGCATTCACTTACGCACGAATACCCATGGGAAATGTATTAATCCGTTTCTTCTTCCCTCTCGTTATGAGTTAAATAATATGACAGATTGGGATCTATAGCCTTGAGAAGAGAAGAACTCAAAAGGTAAAGTCAAGCGACAACAAACCAGAAATTGATTATTTGCTGGTTTGGGATCGAGAATGCCAGTTCTGGTCTGCTCCTGATGGTAAACAGACTGTAGTTCAGATGTATATAAATACACAACGGTCTTTATTATAACAGAGAATATATATATATATATATATATATATATATATATAAACGGGAGTATTATTAAAGGTTGGGTTCGAGTTCTCATTTTCGGCGTGTCGTTTAATTCCATCTTACGTTTCTTGTGAACACGCAGTTGTCGTTAAACAGTTTTTGGGGCACACCTAGGCGTCAAGAATGAGACGTAACATGGGGTAATCACTGGCTGTTCGGCGACGGTGTTGTTTATATGCAAGTTCCATTTTTTCTCTCTGTATGTCTTAGTCTGTTCTGATCTGTTTTAGTCTATTCATACACACTCACACACATATATACACACATATAAATATATAGAAGACATACACACACAAACACACACACACACACACACACACACACACATATATATATATATATATATATATACACACACATATAAAGGCTTATATAAGGCTTGATTTGACTTCGATTAAATTGTGGGATCGTTCGTGGTCGAGCGGTCTAAGACGCACCAAATCTATTGGTGGTTTTCCTTATGTTGATAGGGGTCACAGGTTCGAATCCCTGCCGAGTGACACACATTTTCGTTACAAAATTTATCCTGAATAATCAGGTCGGTAGAAATAAATATACTGCTTTATTAAAAACAAAATATCTACACAAATACGTGTATCGATTAAAAACTATATATAGGGTGCGTTTGGGAAATTATCGCCATTTCGTATTTTCATTTTCGCGCATGCGCACTGTCGATTGCACAATCATGTAGTGTCTATTGGGCATCGTCTGTGAGAAAAAAGAGGGCCAAGATGCACACCGCCAGAAATTTGGAAACCGCATGCTGTACCGTTTGGCAATCCCACCGGAAGCTCCAATACGACCATTTTCGAGAGTTTGTGGGCTGTTTAGAGGATTCGAAATTAGTTCCATGAGTCTAATAGTAATTATGAAGGCACTGCAGCCCAGAAAACTCACTGATCGTTCTGACAAGAAAAGAACTCCGGAATTTGATGGTGAAAGTCTCAACCTTAACACGGAGACCGACATCAAGTGTCTTGAGGTGTTAGTCCTCCCTTGGGTCAAAAAGCTGGCTGGTGGAAGATCTTAGGACTGACAAAAAAAATCTACATCACGCCAAACAAATAAAAGAACCTAGTCATGTCTAACAGATCAGTGTTCTTGACAAGCTCCAAAGGAGAGTCTGTAATGTGATAGGTACTGATATGGCGACTCGACTGCAGCCACTTCCCCATCGTCGAAATGTGGCCTCCCTTTGTCTCTTCTATAAATACTTTCATAGCTTCTGCTCGGACGAGCTTAAGTCATTGATGCCTCCTCAACGGGTGTTTACTCGTGAAACCAGACTGGCAACTGGGTCCCACCCATTCACAGTCAGGTTAGCCAAATGCAGACGATAATTCTACTCCTGCAGCTTCTTCTCTCGCACTTCCCGCCTGTGAAACTCGCTCCCGTATTCTTGCTTTCCTGACGGCTACAACCTCCAGAAATTTAAATGCAAAGTCAATACTCATCTACTAACCACTGGCCTCTAGCTCTCTCCCCTCCCCTGTATAACCTTCCCTTTCTCTCCACCTATGTATCTGTCATCGCACCTGCTTTCTCAGCTTTCTATT
This sequence comes from Ascarosepion bandense, assembly GCA_037127315.1. NCBI lineage: Eukaryota > Metazoa > Mollusca > Cephalopoda > Sepiida > Sepiidae > Ascarosepion > Ascarosepion bandense. The sequence goes on along the minus strand of JBBBDQ010000256.1, from coordinate 418,266 downwards.
GTTACTTTCTAACTAGTTTGTACTCCTCACTCTTTTCTAATTAATCTTTTTACATTTATGTAACCCCCTGCACATCAGTGGCGTTTCCGCCTTGCTCGGGGTGAAATGATTAAAAAAAAAAAAAAAAAAATTTCTAAAACCACATAACCCCTTACATCGGTCACCTAACTCCCAAACTGCAACCCCTCCTTGGTGGATAGGTGTGCGCCATAACTGAGCGAAACACCAAAACTTCACTGAAGGCAACAAGCATTCACCAATTGAAACAAGAAGACCGTCCAGAAGAGTTGCAGGGAATCCCCGAGTCGTCTTGAAGGCCGTGGTTGCTTTTAATAAATTTACTCTATCGTATTTCAACATATTTTTTATGTAATTTTTGCAAATATTTATGTTAAAATCAGATGTCAGTGTTATTTTCAATTTTGCGTAATTTAGATGACAATTTACCCATCGCACCTCATATATATATATATATATATATATATATATATATATATATATATATATATATATCATGCATATTTTGGTTGTAACCTTTCTTTCAAACAACTTTCATTAAACACAGCCGACAAGTAAGGCTTCATTAATTTTTTAAAGTTATTCCAGCATCCCAATATTTTTCCATTTCGTAGAAGTTAAGGATTATAAAAAATATTTATTTCTGTAGTCATTTTCATGGCTTTAGTAATTTTCGTCTCTGATGTTGTGACTTATTTCCATGGTTTGACTGTTACGTCGTAATTTATTTTTGTGTTATTTTTACAAAAGTAGCGTTCATTTCTAGTCTTCATGTGACTGGAATTAGCGTTAGCATATTTCTACTAATTTTTTTTTTCATAATTCCATTTCCACTATTAAATAATGTAAGTTTGATAGTAGAAGAAAAATGTTTGATATATATGCCCATTCGAATAGCGAGATCTTTTTGATAGTGTTATTTCTTTAAAACTATTGTGTTTTAGATCAGATTTTCTTGAAGGTTTCTTGTAAATTATGCGTTAATAATATTTTTTATGGATCTTTGATTTGATAAGTGAAACGCAAAGCGTCTACCCTGGAAGATGGTGGTGTATCCAATATAAGTAACTGATTTGCTACAAGAAAAAAATCTTGTACTGGACGTTGAAATCGATACTTTAAATTTTATGGGGTTGTTTTCATTAGTGACAAAAAGGTTTGTGGCCTCTCATTTCTGTAATATATTATAAACTTTACATGTATTTCAGGAACTACAGCAGAAACACGGTTTTTAACAATTCTTATAGTGAATTCGTCCTTGTTTATAATTATTGGGCATCTGATTGCAGTAAAATATGTTGATGTTTTGTTGTGTGTTATTTTTGTTACTGGTGTAGTGCATTTTTGTGAGAATTGTTTTATTTGTTTACTAGCAGTATAGCCCGGCGTTGCTCGGGTGTAATGAAAGCTTTAAAACTAATCCATGGTCCTGGAGCTCAGACTCTTTGGACGTAGGCACGAAAGACTAAAAGCAATAGTTGTTTCCAGTTAAAGCGAAACCGTAGACTTAAAGAAAAATGAATGGATGTAAGTCAAATTTTGATTTCTTGGTATTGATATCAAATACGTTTTTTCGTCGTAAACTGAATTTTGAAGTCCAAATAAGTCCTCTGAGTAAATGGTATCATGACTGAGACTAAGAACTACAATTATACCTACTTAGAGCCAAACACGAAGCTAAAACTAAAATAAAAGGGCTGAAAAACTGATTTTGATCAGACCCGGTAGTATATCGGGGTATCGATTTCCAATATCGGAGTCAAATAAGTCTTCCAAGGATAGAACTGCAACATTGAAACTTCTCAATATCGTTTCTTATGTCTTTGTCTATGAGTGTATCAAATTTTATTAAAATCGGACCACTCCTTCTATAACCCGATTTTTTCGATTATCTATTTTCGATATTTATCGGGGGTACCTCGACACAAAACCTAGCTAAGAACACTCGCAGACGCTGATAGTACAACTGTGTAAATTTTCAAGAAAATCGGTTCAGCCGTTTCGGAGTCTATACGTAACGGACACACACACAGAAACATAGTTCTATTTATAAATAAGTTTAGATCAATGACGTATTTGGGAAATTATTGTTTACTAATGTGTGTGCCCTATTTAAGAAGCTTCTTATTTCTGTTATTTTATATTTTTTATGCAGGCATTGACATCATAGATTAGATATGTTGTTAATAACATTGAGTTCATGTGTAGATGTTAACATTGAACTTTTTCAAAAATTAATTTCAGATTTATAATTTTGACTAATTATTTATTAAAACGAAAATGTCATCAACATACCTTGTGTAGATTTCTGGTTTAACATTCCAATGAATTGACTGAAAGAATTGTGAGTTCAATACAAGCCAGTGGTGAACAAATAACATAGAGAGTCGGATTAAAGGGAGATAATTCATGACTACTAGAAGCGTATTCGCACAAGGAATGAGAATGATATGTCCCAGTTATCGTAATAAAAGATTTGGTTCAGAATTCTTAGCCTCTGAAAAGTCCGAAGCGTAAAAACGACGTAAAAATGACAACGAAGATGAGGGCAATAGTACGAATAATGTAAATAGTGTAAATACTACCTCATCTCAGAAATAAAAACAAATAATTATTATGTCATATCAAAAATTATGTAAAGCTATATATATATATATATATATATATATATATATATATGTAAAAATATACTCAGTTTTAATCCGAGATTATGGACAGTATGGTTAAATAAAATAAAGACAAGCGGAAAACTGTTATTTAAAATCGCCTACGCGTTTCGTCCGTGATGGACTTTTTCGTATTTCCGCCTTGAAAAAGTCCATCACAGACGAAACGCGTTGGCGATTTTAAATAACAGTTTTCCTCTTGTCTTTATTTTATTTAACCATATATATATATATATATATATATATATATATATATTGTTAAAAATTTGAGAACTGCGTTTGTTATTTTTGGTAACTATTGCCATTGCCTAGCGGAGTTTTATGTCAACACAAAATAAAATCGTCGGTGATGGTGGATGTTATTGTATTACCGTCTAAATAACCTCTCTGAAGATGGCTCATGTGAGCCGAAAGCTTAGAAGGCAATTAATAAAAAATTATCCAAATGTTGGAGATTTTTTGTCTTTGTTTTCAACTGAAATTAAAGCCAAACTACGATGTTTAGAACGGCTCATGATTAAACATAATAGACATTCATTGTCTCTTATGTTTAACAGTATATGTTTAGAAAATTATTTGCTGCCTCGATACACTAAATATATATATATGAAATATGAACGGGGCATTCTTTCAGCGCACTCTGAAACAGTGATTAGAAATCTTGTTCAGCCTGTTATCAATGGTGTAGCGTGTTCGCTCATTAGTATACGTAGTTCCAGACTACTACATGTCTGAGCCCTTTATCGTGAACAGTCCTGTTAGCTTACCAAAAATTCACCAATTGCTTTCCCTACAGAGATATAAAACCCACGCTTCGAAGAAATCACCTAAACGACAAATCCACAAATTCTGATACTTAAAATTTGAGATGATTAAAAGTACAAACATAACCAATATTTACCTATCCCAGAAATAAGTAACTTCTTATGGACTTAAAATGTGGGAGAATATCATATATAATTTTTTTTATATATCAGGACAATGTTAAGCAACTGAATGACGAATTTGAAAACATTGTGTAATGCATTTCATCTAGAAGTACTTCATCGTAATAAAGTAATACATTTTTATGAAATTATACATGTGTAGGAGGTTAGGAGATATAAACAGAAGCGTTTAATTATGTAACGAAGGGAAACAATGAAGATGTGAATAAGGCTAAATATTTGGGTTTAGAAATTATTGAGCATAGAAATTTAAATGAAACGTGTCTACACACAATATGTTGGCTGGTTGGTTGTTTTGTTTTTATGGCAAATCAACCTCGGCGGGTCATTTATTGCCAACTAATTTTTTTTCTTTATTTATTGCTGGTAATACCTTTTTCTTTCAACAATTTATTGTTGTTTTTATATAAGTTCTGTGTCTAGTAATACTTTTTTCTTTTCGAGTTTCAAGATTCATTGGGATTTGTTTTAAGTGCAGGGTCCTCAAGTCCCACCCTTGTCGTTTAACCCATAACGGGAGGGAAGGGACTGATTAATAACTTTCTCAAGGGTACCAGTGCTTAAGTGAATGCATGGTATTCAACTGAAATTCAAACTCGGCTTTTGTCTTTCCGAGCCGATATCCACTGCACCACAACGCACATCCGCCACTCGACGCTTACAGCACCTGGTATTCCCAAACACAATATGTAGCCAATCTTTTTTTACTTTCTCTAATGGAAAGTGCGACACGGAGATCCGAAGGCGAATTGGCATGGCAAAAGACGCGTTCCAGAAGATGAGCAAAGTACTCACACACAGGAAAATCTCAATAGAAACGAAGAAAAGAGTTCTAGACTGCTACGTGATGTCAGTTCTTCAATACGGCTGTGAATGCTGGACAATATCATCGAAAATGAGGACAAAACTGGAAGCGGCCGAAATGCGGTTCTACAGAAGGATGCTACGGATAATGTGGACTGAGCATACAAGCAACGACGAGGTGTTAGAAAGAATGACAACAAAAAGGAAATTGATGCTGAGCATCAGGAAGAGACAACTGAAGTTCCTGGGACATGCAATGAGGAAGGAGAGCCTGGAGAACCTGATACTGACTGGACAGATAGAAGGAAGGAGAGACAGAGGAAGGCAGCGGATAACATATTTGCAGAGCCTGATCAGGTGGATGACAGAACGAGGGTTGCCAGGAGCAACAGGAGCAAACATACTAAGAGCCACAAGGGATAGGGAGACGTGGAGAGCCATGATCGCCTACGTCCTGAAGGGACAGGGCGCATAGAAGAAGAAGAAGGTTTTTTGCTTAAATCACCCACATTGCAATAGCAGAATATCTGCCAAGAAAGTTCAAAAAACGTGAGAAATTGAATGTAAATTTAGATCTGTCTGCGGATGACAATATATATATATATATATATATATATATATATATATATATCATTTCACCCCAAGCCAGGCAGTACTGCCGCTGGGTCCCAGTGTGTTGCAGAAGAGGTGAGTGTTGAGAAAGAGGAACGAGTTACAGGGGAATGTAAATTTATTGTTGATGTTTTAACAATCAGTTCACTTTCTAGATGTTTTTACCTTACTAAATTGCTTTCTGCTTTAATTAAGATAACATATTCTAAATCAATATTATTGCCAGACTCGTTCCGAAGACAGATTAATGAGAGGATTGTTTTTTAAAAGATCTTTGGGCACATAAAATCTTTTTTTATTCCTCTAGATTATTTCTGTGTATTATGTTTGACATTCATTACAGTCTACAAATTAAATTCATGCTTCAGTTTTAGGTTATTAATAAGTCTTTTATTGTTTTAGAAGTAGTGAATTCTATGCTAAGCTTAAATAAATTTTTCCTAATGTAATTGAAATAGAGTTGGTAAGTAGTATAGCATATATCGATTCATTAAGTGTTGGTAATTTCATTCTTATATTTTTAAACCATTTGACGCTTTTTTCTGCTATTCCTGACTATAAAGTAATGAGACTAATGGAGAAGCTTAAAAGAATGTTCAATCTATTTCTCCCCATCACGTAAATATTGAGAGCTACATATTCTAAGTGCTCTTTGATAGTAATTGATAATTATTCGGGATTTTATGTTGTTGTTATAGTGAGAATATAAATTTACGAGGTCATTTTATTAGTTAATTTACGATAGGCCTTAAATTCTTAGTACGGGTTATCGACAAAAAGTGTTGTGTTGTTTTTTTCAGATTCTTATGTAAATTCTATCGTACGATCAACTTTGTTTAACTTATTTACATTCCAAGATAATATTTAGTCAGGATATATTAATAAAACATTATCAGTATATTGGCGATGTATTGATCGTTTATGAAACAATTTTGGAAAGAGCAGATTCAAGAAACTCAAAATCAAACCATCTGAAATATAGACGACAAAATTTACTTATTCATGTACCAAGTAGTTGCTTATTGTTTTGATTATTGCCTTATTCCCCTACCAAGTAGCTGGTTATATTTTCAGTTCCAAACCAAGTAGTTGCTTATCATATCTAACCAAGTGGCTACATATTGGCACAGTCACAGACTAAGTAGAAGTTTGTTGCCTCAGTCCTGAACAAATAGCTAGTTATAGTTTCAGTCCCGAACCAAGTAGCTGGTTACAATCTCATTCCCGAACCAAGTATTGTTATAATTTCAATCCTGAACTAAGTAGTTGAATATAGTCTCAGTGCAGAACAAAATAGCTGGTTATAGTCTCAGTCATGAGTCAAGTAGTTGTTTAGAGTCTCAGTCCCAAACCAAATAGATGGTTATCATATCAAACCAAGTGGATATAGTCTCAGTCCCGAACCAAGTAACTCGTTATAGTCTCAGTCCCGAACCAAGTAACTCGTTATAGTCTCAGTCCCGAACCAAGTAACTCGTTATAGTCTCAGTCCCGAACCATGTAACAGGTCTCAGTCCCGAACCAAGTAACGGGTTATAGTCTCAGTCCCGAACCAAGTATCTTGTTATAGTCTCAGTCCCAAACTAAGTATCTTGTTATAGGCTCAGTCCTGGTCAAAATAGTTGGTTATAGTCTTAGTCCTGAACCATATAGTTAGTTATCATCAAAGTCCCTAATGGCTACGTATTGGCACGTTTCCAAACCAAGTACCTGGCTTTCCTCTCAGTTCAAAACCAAATAGCTGCTTATCTGCTTGGTCTTGAACCAAGCAGCTGCTTCTCGACTTTTATGGTACTAGCACCAAATCACATGTCTTCACTTAATGAGCGTATCGATGCTCTTTAACTCTGGCTGGCAATCTAATTATAATTAATGTCTAGATAAAAAATATTACAGATGCTTGGATAGTGGTCGGGATTCATATGTCTAAAACAATCACAAGGGCTGAAGTTCTTTTAAAATATCACGTCTGTTCGCAAATAGTGCAATAATGATAGGGCTGGTAATTATTAACTTCTACTTATCGAAGCTTGAATGTGCGGATGGTGTAATAGATCATGGCTCAAAATTAGAAATAGGAGAGTCGGGTTCCAATTCCAGTCAGGTTCATTAGTGTCACTTACGTTCAAATACACTTGGGAAGGGTATGAATTCACTTCTTCTCTCTTCTCCGTCTATGGGTTAATTATTTGAATTTGGTATCAGTATAAATAATTTTTATTATTTTAATTCTTACAATATAAAATTATTGTCTGATTTTAAATAATTTGCTCGAAACAAGGAAGGTGTTGTTCTCAAAGAGGTTACATATTCTAAGTCCATTCACCAGAAGAATACACAAGTTGAAATATGGTCGTTGAAATAACGCGGATGATGCTAATCTGAATAAATTATTGAGAATGTTGACAATTCTTCATTCCGGAGTTTGTCTCATTCATATATTTCTATTTGACGTGTAACGTGTTCTAACGGATTGTTATGTTAAACGTTCCTCTTTTTGAGAAAGATTTTTGATTCATTCAGGTCTGTCTTCAAACAACTAATATTTTCTCGTCTTTCTCTCAATGGAATCTCATCTCCACAGTTGCAAGGAATGGCCAACATTCGTCTTAGAACTTTTTAACTAAATTAAATACTTCCAGTTTTTATTACTAAAATTTCAATTCTTGTCCCAATTTTATTATAATATAAAATTCTTTTGGTAGTAATTCTATTTTAGGCAAATTCTTGTCAGTTGCACTTTTCCATTAAAATATTTTTTGATGTTAAAACCGCAGCCATAATTTGAAAACAACAAATGTAACAAAATTGAAATTGCCAAAGCTTCGTCCGTTAATATTGTAGTATTTTTGCCTAGTTTTAATTCTTTTTGCTTTTGCTTTTTTTTTTTCTGGAAAGAAACACGAATTCCTCTAAAACTTTTGTCAATCTAGGCTTTAGATTGCTTTTGTTTATTTATGGATGGAAGTGATATTAATTACCATTAATGTGAACTACACTGAAGACTCTAATCATTTTTACATTACTCCCATCCACAAGTGGTCCTGTTGATTAAATGATTATCATTCATGCTCTGAAATGTTTGGGTAAATTTTCGTTTTAAGTCCCGACGGTTTTTCCACTTCAAATTTATCCAAAATAGCATTATTTCTGTGCAAATGTATATGCTGAACTGAAATCAACAATTAGTTATTGAAGAAACTTAGCGCTTTTGCTTCGAAAGTCCATAAAAAACGAACTATATCCCACACTTTTTCTCTCCCGTAATTCTCGCGAAGTCATGTAATTAACTGCAGAATGACGTTCTACGTAGGCAGCAATTTTCTGTCGATTTTTATCGATTTTCTTCCTTTATTGAAATTTCCGGCGATGTACTTCCTGTAATGAAAGTAATAAGCGTAGACATACAATAGCGCATTACTTTCATTACCGGAAGTACATCGACGGAAGTATCAGTAAATGAAGAAAAATCTGCCAAAATTCGTTGGATACGCAGTAAGTCATTCTGCAGTTAATTACATGACTTCGTGAGAGTTACGGGAGAGAAAAATTGTAAGATATAGTTCGTTTTTTATGGACATTTAGATTTTTTTAAAAAGTAAGTTTCATCAATAACAAACAGTTGATTTGAGTTCAGCATCTACATTTGCACAGAGATAATGCTATTTTAGATAAATTTGAAGGGGGAAAGCCGTCGGTACTTAAAACGAAAATTTACCAATTTTTGTTACTTTTATATCAGCTGGAGGAACATTATTGGGTGTCTCTCGTTTCTATTTACTTTAAAATGCTATTAGGTTTTCGTGTTTTCTTTTGACTGGGTTTAAAATTTGAAATTAATTAGCCAATATTTTATTCCAGAAATAACCAATAGCTGTTTAAATCTTATAGTAATCATTTTTTCACCAATCTGTTTAAAATTTGTTATCCTATTTAATAAGTGTTATTTTTGCCACTGATTTGTCTATACATTATTCAAGTGTATTTCAGGTCTATTTTTCTTCTATATTATCCTTCCAGTTATGGGTTAAATAACAGGACAGATTGGGTTCTATAACCTTCGTTGCCAACCAGTCTATCGCAGAAAGCAATGGCAACCTACTGCGGGATAATCTTCTGCCCAGTCAGTCAAGTCTCTTTCGAGACATGATCGCCCAAGCGTGTATCACGTATGGCACTTAACTGACTGACTATATACTCATGGTTAGTGTTCTCGTGTTAAAGATGGACCATGTTCTTTATGTCTTGCTGATCCAGGGTGGGAGTTGGTTGGAGCAAAGTCACAATTTAGACACCGGTCTGGAGAAATGATCAAACATTTATTTTCACTTACAAAATATGAAAATGTCCCTGTAAGTGATAAAATGTAGTGTTCGAATGAACTTAGATGGACAGTGTTCTGTATGTGTTATTTATCCACGGTGGATGTTGGTTGAAGTAAAGACACAATTTAGACACTGGTCTGGAGAAATGACCAAAGATTAATTTACAAAATATGGAAATGTCTCTTTAAGTCACATAGTGTAGTGTTTCGGTGTGCTGTATACGACAGGAAAAATAAGAGTGTAAAAGAGAGAGTATACTTAATACAGTTGACTCCTTGTTGGCTACCTGTTTGGGCTTGTTGTGTTGAAAACGGAATCTATTTTGTTCATGGTTCTCATAGTTTTATGTTTAGACGGACAGAGACATGCTTTCTTGCAGCCTCTGTAGTTAGCACGTTTATCTCAAAAGTATCTCTCTCTCGCTACATATATATGTAGAGTTTCTGAAAGGATTTTTCTGTTGCTGAGGTGATTTGTTATGCCCCGTGGGGATTTTCATATCGAAATGATCATCCAAGATCATTGAATTAATCCTATTTTAGTTTATATATATCTATATATATATATATATATATAGCCTTTGAGATTTCACTCGCCAGATCGACTCAGTCGATTAAAAACTTAATTGGGGGATTAAAGTTTATTACTTTAATCGCCCGCGTCGATTAAAAATCTTCAAATATAGAAAAAGAAAATCTGATTCCTTTTACAACACAAAAGTATGTCATTGAAGATTCACAAGTTACTTAGAATGACCTACTTCTATTGTCCCGGTCAGTGTAAACATTCGTTTAATTAACGCTTCCAGAGTAGAGCCAAAATGTCTCTGTCACCCAGATTAAAAACGCTTGACTGAACATCTATATTTCCACCTTGCTTACGAAAAGTAAAAATGAACATTTGAAAGAGAGAAAAAAATACCCATACATCTTTCAACCATGCACTGAAAAACAAATTATACAAATAAGCAATTTTTTATAGAAAATTGTTGAGAAAATCAGATTTGTTATTTTTATCATCTATGAGATGGAGGTTGTAGTCAAACAGAAGAAAGAAACTACAAATTTACATACCATCACTCAATTGCCAAAAAGAAAAAACATACCATAATGTTAAAATAAAAACAAAGTTTTATCATTAAAATGTTTATGTTATTATTAGAAGGAAAGATCAAAATTTGTTATTTTTTTTTTAATTATTCATTCTAACACTTTCGAAATTTTGATTAAAATTTCATTTTTTTGTTTTTCGTCAGCGATTCACGCTGTATTTACGTAAGGCGACTATTAAGAAAATGGAGTCGATCGAGTAAAATGATTTGGGGGCGAGTAAATTTTCCCTCGTTCTCAACTCGGTCGAGTGATATATTTTTCAAATCTCAAAGCTATATATATATATATATATATATGTGTGTGTGTGTGTGTGTGTGTGTGTGTGTGTGTGTGTGTCCGGTTTCTCTTATAGTCTATATAAGTGCAACGCACGAACGTAGTTGTGGTCACCTATAACAAGCGCGATAATGGCCTGCACCCTCTTATGTTTGTGTTTGATTTAAAATAACCGAAAATTGGTGTGTAGTTAGAAATATCTTCTTTTATGTGCCAGGTTTTTTCAGGACATAGGCGATCATGGCTTTCCACATTTCCCTGTTCCTTGTGGCTCTTAGCACGCTTTCTCCTGTTGCAATATGCAACCCTCGTTGAATCATCCACCTGCTCAGGTCTTTCAAATATGTCATCCGCTGCTTTCCCTTGTCTCTTTTCCCCCTCTATCTAACCTATTAGTATCAGGTTCTCCAAGCCTTCCTTCCTCATTGCATGTTCCAGGAACTTTAGTTGTCTTTTCCTGATGCTCTGTATTAATTTCCTTTTCGTTTCCATCCTTTCCAAAACCTTGTCATTGCTCACATGCTCGGTTCATGATATCCGCACCATCCTTCTGTAGAACCACAGCCACAAGTTTTTCCTTCATCTTCGAAGATATTGTCCAACATTCACTGCCATTTTGAAGAACCGACATCAGCAATCCAGTACTCTTCTCTTTGTTTCTAGCAAAATATTCCTGTTTCTTAATACTTTACTCAACTTCTGGAATGCTTCCTTCGCAATGCCAATTTGTATTTGGATCTCTGTGTCGCACTTTCCGTCTTCTGTTAGAACACTTCCTAGGTATTTAAAATTTTGTACCTGCTTGATTTTAAAATCCTTCGCCTGTATTTGGCATTTTGGTCTGCCCTTTTTGCTGGTGACCATGCATTTGGTTTTATTGCAGTTTGTTTGTAATCCCTTCATGTCACCCTCTTCAGCTACCATCTGTAGGAGGTCTTGTAGTTTTCTTCCTGTGTCTGCTATCAGCACTGTATCATCTGCGTACCTTATATTGTTTAAATTGTGGCCTCCGATGACGAAAATTGGCATAACCTCTAGGGTTCTCAGAATAGTCTCGCTGTATAAGTTGAATAGATCCGGTGAAAAGACACAAACTTATCTTACGGCCCTTTAATCTTTATATAACTGCTGAATTCGTTACCTGTCCCTATGCAGAGAGTTTGCTGCCAGTAGAAATTCTATGTTTTCTAATAATAGTTATAAATCTGGCTTTTATCTTCTTTATAAATTTTGTTTTAGTGGGTGTTTTTTTGTTGTGAAATTTGTTTTCTGCTACACCATGTCTCTCCCCAGGACGTAGCTCTCCACAACTTCTTGTTACTTTTAGTCCTTAATAAATTTTGTCTGCCAAGTATAGAGAAGAGAATTCCACAGATGGGAAATGCGAAAAAAGAAAGTGGTAGAGTAGAAGTGTTAGTAATATTTGACTATTTTGACGGTAAAACTGTGGGACCTAGAAGCCAATCTAGTATCACGGGTAAATTCGTGTGGTCGAGGCACCAGGAAAAGAAGCTCGTCAGAGCAGAAGCCGTAAACATATTTCTAGAAAAGTCTGAGCGAAGCCACATCCAGTCAGTGATAAAGTGACTGAAGGCGAGCAGCCAAATCAACATCATTTACCTTGCAGTTTCTCTTTTGGATTTTGTCGAGAACGTCGAGATAAATAGCAGGAGCACCCGACCCGATATGGCAGCAGTATTCAATGCACAGGCGGATGGTAGATTTGTATATGTGCAGGATTGTTTCAAGCGGAAAAAAACCTTCTGGCGCTACACTGAGAACCGACTTTCTTAGCAGCTGTTTTATCTATGGATTCTATATAGACATTCCACATGTGATCTGTTGTGAGAGTTATGATGCTAAATCAGGATCGATTGCATTGCTGATAATTCTTTGGATTTTGTCGAGAACCTCGAGATAAATAGAAGGAGAAACTGATCAGATATGGCAACGGTATTCAATACATGGATGAATATTAGACTATGTGCAAGATGGTTTCCGAGAAGAAAAACCTGCTGTCCCGACACAGAGAGCCAAATTTTGTAGCAGTAGATCCATAAAAATATAAATAAAAATATACTATACTTCACGACAGCATAAAAACGCCCGAGGCTGAAGCCAATGAAGATTTTATTGAAGAAATTTACTCTTTCGTATTTCAAGATGTTTCTGTGTAATTTTAGTAAATATCTCTGTTAAAATGCGGTAACAATGCTATTTTAATTTAGCTTCAATTAAGCGACAATCCATCCATCGCACCATGTATATTAACCGTGTGACTAAACTCAGATATGGCAACGGTATTCAATACGCTGACGAATGGTAGAATTATAAATGTGCAAGATGGATTCTCACGAAAAAAAAATTCTGGTACGACATTGCGACCCAACTTCCCTCGCAGAGAATGCACCTATTGTTTAGATGTAGTCACTTCACTTCAAGACAGTGAAAACGCGAGACCAAGAAGATGAAGTGTGTTATTCTCTTGGAATCTCGCGTTAGTTATGCTGATGGCAGGCAGAATAAGTTCTCTATGGCGGTTGAATGAAGGCAGTTATGTTTTGGAGGCGTTAAAAATTTACACGCCATTTCCTTCCCCAGATAACCACAGATTGGACGTCATTTTCAAGAACAGATACCAAGTTTACATTTTCAGATCTGACGAATTTTTTTTATTGAGACAGGCATAAATGGTAGTGTCCTATGCATAGATACCTAGTTGGGCACTGATGACATCACGGAGATCTTTGTAGTAAATCAGAAATAGCTTAGAACCAAGGAGAAAGCCTTGGGCAGTCACACACACTCACATACACTCACACGCACACAATCACTTAATTATATATATATATATGCATTTAAATATGTTTTTGACTGTACAAAAACGTATTATGGCGTTGAAGGAAAGATTTGTTTTTACTATAGGTCATGATAAATTTTAAAAGAAAAAACACTAGTCGACAGGTTTCGTCCCCTCTCTTCAGAACTATAAACGGGAAAACAAATTATGAAAATAAAGTCTGTTGCGGATCACGTGAATGAATAGACAAAGAAAAAATAATAAAATTTATAACATCTAAAGATGATAGTGACACAGCAAAGCAAACCTAGGCAAACAGTTTCTTTGTTTACAAAGAGAGGGCCGCCTGAAACTGATAAACAACGTCTCCAGTACTTTCAGATGGAATAACGAGTGTGCTCTGGCCAAAACAGAGAACCAGTTCACAGTGAAATCTATAGAACTGGTCAGATTATTTATCAAGTGATCCGCTTTAGAAGACCCGTTTGTATTTCAAACGGTATCACTAGACGAAACATTGTAGCGTCGTTCTATGTATGTAGCCGAGTCCACAACTACATTTAAAATAATAAATAACAAAATTACTATGGTGAGGGGTAAAACGTCTTTACGCATAGATGGAAGGACAGACTTGATTTGAAAAGAAACACGCACGTTAGCTGCATAATAACACTCACGTAAACTAGATGAAATCCGCTTGTCGAAGGACTCATTAATCCTACCGAACCGCGGTAAACGAATATATATATATATATATATATATATATATATATATATGAAGTTATTTTGTTGAACATTATTTTTAATCGATACTCGTATTTAAGTAGATATTCTGTTTATAATCAAACAGTATATATATATATATATATATATATATATATATATATATATATATATGTACCGGGTTATTTACGATAAACTTTTATTACGAGAATATGTGTCATTCGGCAGAATTCGAACTAGCGACACCTATCAACATAGGGAGAGCCACCAATTGATCTGGTGCCTCTAGCATCGTAACAAAAATTTATCGTAAATAATCTGTCCGGTAGAAATATATATATATATATATATATATATATATATATATATATATATATATATATATTAAAAAAGAATTAATTCAAAGATGTTGAATGGCCATTTCGATATGAAGATCCTCACGGGGGATAACACATCACCTCAGCAACAGAAAAATCCTTTCAGAAACTGGAGAAAAATTAGTCTACTTTTCCTTTTTAAACAGATTTGCAAAGAAATTAAAAAAGAGAAAAGAAAAAGGAAAAATAAAGAAAAAGAAAAAGAAAAAGATAAAATAAAATCAAATAAACAAGAAAAGAAAAAATTGACATCGTCTGGGTTCGCAAAAAAAAGGAAAGAGAATTTTAACTAAAAATTAACAGACAGCTGTGTTAAATCGACGTAAGGTTAAGCAACACGGAAAAAACGTGGGAGATAAGAGAGACAAAGGAAGGAAGGGAGGGAAAAAGAAAAGAAAAGAAAGAAATTTTTTTTAAAATATTACAGACGCTGGACACATTCAAAAACCTAACTTCCCAAAAACGTTAAAGTATTAGAAAAAGGCCTTTACTTAAAAAGGCATAATTATTTATAAAAGGGAATAAAAAGATATAGGATTTCAAATAAAATTATTTTTTAAAAAAATAGGTCATTTGAATTAAACTAAATAAAGACATCACTAGGTAAAAAAAAAAATTCATTTACAATTATACATACATATAGAAGTACACACATAAATACATACATATACACACACACAATTCTACGATTAAGAATACATATATACATACACAGACACACACATACATTCAATTTCATACAGACTTATATACACATACATGCGGATACACACACACATATATATATATATATATGTGTACACACCTATATACAAAAAATTCATATACACACAATATATATGTGTACACATACATGCACACATATGCATACACACACACACACACATATATACATATTACATATGCACTCACACACATACATATAAAAAAATATAAAAAATTAATGAATATTATGAAAAGGAGCATTTAAATAGCTAAAAAAATTTTTTTCCAAAAATACATATATGCACACATACATAAATACATATATACATATATATACACATATATACAAATATGCACATCCACACACAACCATACACATATACATAAAAATTATAAAAAGAAAAATTAAAAATTGAAAATTAAAAAATTAAAAATTAAAAAAAATTAAAATTTTAAAAAATTAAAAACATTATAGAAAAATTTAAAATTTAAATCTAAAATTAAAAATTAAATTTTAAAATCCACCCTATGACGGCACTTATTAATAAATTCCTTCTTAAGATTCAAAAGTAAGTCCTGATGAGGATACTTCAAAATCAGAATCTTCTCCAATAAACATAGACGACACCTATCACGAAAATTTTCAGGGGTACAAGCTGAGCCTATTAATTTCCAGCTGATTATAGGGTCCTGCCCTTCCTCCTTCATTTCCCAGAATCTAGGTGATAGTGCCGTCTGGAATCTTTGTTTAGGGTTCAAAAACGAGTACTTGTGATTGTAAAGTCTCTGTTTGAAAGGGCCCGCGGACATGCCAATATAAGTCCGGTAATTGTCTTTGTTGTTAGATGGAGAAATACGGGTTTCATAAATTACATGGGTGGATTTACATTTGCCTTGCACCGGGCAGGCATCCACAGAATTACAATTACATTTATCGACAATTCCGGATTTAACGTCGGTATTATTTAGGTTCATTAAAATTTGCCTATTATGGGAATTAATTATATCATCTATATTTGAGGTGCAAGAATACCTGATTTTTAGGGTAAACCTATTAAAAATTTTATTTAAGGGATTGTTATTATTATTAAAATGTTTATCGATTAATCTGAGAAAATACTTACCAATATTTATATTAGTTAGCTTACAATAAGGAGGGTTAAACCAAATTATCTTCCTTTTTCTACATTTTCGGGTGTTTTTAGTTTTTGATGATTCTGGGTTTATAGCAGGCTTATCATACGTTTTGATTTTATTTTATCTTTTTCTTTTTCTTTTTTTTTCCTTTATTTTTCCTTTTTATTTTCTCTTTTTTAATTTCTTTGCAAATCTATTTAAAAAGGAAAAGTAGACTAATTTTTCTCCGGTTTCTGAAAGGATTTTTCTGTTGCTGAGGTGATGTGTTATCCCCCGTGGGGATCTTCATATCGTAATGGCCATTCAACATCTTTGAATTAATCCTTTTTTAATATATATTTGCTCTGTAATATTTTATTACATGGAGCTCTCTTCCTGTATCATTTTTTAATATTAAAATAAAAATTTTAATATTAATTAGGATCGGTTTTTTGGAATTTACCTTCCTGCTTTTTTCCGTTGGATTGAAGTATCTGAATTAATATATATATATATATATATATATATATATATATATATACTCTTTGATTGTAAACAGAATATCTACTTAAATACGAGTATCTATCAAAAATATTTTTCAAACAAAATAATTTCAAATTGTCGGTTGTTTATAACCATTTCGTTAATCTTCGATATATATATATATATATATATATATATATATATATATATATATATATATATATACGACAGCCTCGTTACGTCAGTGAAAGAGTGACTGTAGTCGAAAATCCTGGTCAGGATGAATAATATTATAAATCCTTTGGATTTGGTCAAGAATCTCGAGATGAACAGCAGAAGCAGCAGACCAGATATCGCAAGAGTAATCATTGTATGGACGAATGGTAGATTTATAAATGTGCAAGATAGATTCAAACGACAAAAGAACTTTCTGGGCCGACTCAGTTATCCAACCTTCGTAGCAAACTGCTATTACTACTGGTGCACTGCATATTAAGAATTTTCATCTCACCCAGTTATTGTGCCAACCGTTTTATATTAGGCACCTAAGATTACAAAGTACACGAAACTCAGCATCAGGTTTATTCTCTTTACGAAAAAGAATTTATTTTTCTTTATTGGTATTTGTCGTATTAATTTGGTATATAACTGCTCATTACACGCTAATTGTATTCCAGCCTTTGTAGCCCGTCTAAAACGGTCCCTTGCACGTAAGAAAGACAAATGAACAGAGACTAAAGAAACTTTTACTCCTTGTTATGTCTCGAAATAAAACAATATTAAACAAGCTTTCACGTACATAGTAATTGACAGTTGGTTTGGGAGCGGAGTTAAATAAATGAAAATTTCCGAATAAATAATGACGACAAATAACCTTTTTAATTGATAGCTCTCTCTCTCTCTCTCTCTCACTCACTCTTTCTCTTTCTCTCCTTCTCTCTCTTTCTCTCTATTCAAAGACGGAGAAAGCGGACGGCTGCTCATTTTTCAAAGTTTTCACTAAATTGGAAATGTGAGGCTGGTGAATTTCCTATGAGTAATTAGCCGAAGCCAAAGCAAGATTAATGGAAATCGAAAATAACTGATTTTCTTGGTGGAAATTTGTTAAATAAATTCTGTATATTTATCTTTGACAACTGAAAAAGGTCAAAACTTTGGTTTCAGTCAAGAGAAAGAATATTAAAAGAGAAACACGTTGTTAAGACGTTAGCATTTTCAACATCCGTTCCTGGTTCAAACCCGTGAAAAGATAAATCTATAGGTGTGTATGGCGATTTTCTAAGCGTAGTTTAAATATGAAACAATGCCGAAAGTATAGAGCACCCAGTGTGGATGGAACTGACTATTCACTCCTAACTGATAAGCAAGCTAACCACTACACCGCGTTCAAGTGCCGAACCAGAAACTATGTATGGGAAGATTAATTATTTAATAATTCGTAAGTATGTATTATTTTACATTATTGTATTTATGTATCAAGTAATGGCGCCAATAGTCTATGATCGAACCGTAGCGAGAGATTTAGATGCTGATTTGCATGGCAGGAATCCATGAACAACTCTCAGCAAGCAAAAACTAAATGGGAAAAATTCCCAGCCTCTTGTGCCAAAAATAGACAAAATACCAGTAAAGGTCATTTCCCGGTTATCAGTCAATTAAGTGCCATACGTGATACACGCTTGGGCGATCATGTCTCGAAAGAGACATGACTGACTGGGCAGAAGATTATCCCGCAGTAGGTTGCCATTGCTTTCTGCGGTAGACTGGTTGCCGACCAAGGCTATAGAACCCAATCTGTCCTGTTATTTAACCCATAACTGGAAGGAATAGACGGATTAATACCTTTCCCAAGGGTATTTTCGCGTAAGTGAGTGCAAGGAATTCGGCTGGAATTCGAGCTCTGTTCGCCGATTTCTCGTTCCAAGCCGATATCCAATGCACCACAACGCACATCCCCGGTTATACATGTTCCAAAAGAAGAATCTGTAATGTGATTGTTCCTGACCTAACAGCTCGACTCCAGCCACTTGCTTACCGGCAGGAAGTGGCATCCCCCTGTCTCTACTACAAATATTTTTATGGCTTCTTCTCCGACAAACTTAGGTGACTGGTGCCACCTCCGCAAGAATTTACTCGTGCAACTAAACTGGCAACAAAGTTAAATCAACCAAATGCGGCAGACAATTCTACTCCACAGCGTCTTTTCTCGCACTTCCCGCCATTAGAACTCCCTTCCCTATACTTGCTTTCCTGACGGCTGCAACCTCTAGGAATTTAAATGCAGTGTCAATTCCCATCTTATATCCACTTGACTCCAGTTCTTTCTACATCACCCCATGTATCTTCTTTTCCTTTCTCTCTACCTTCGCAACTGTCTTTACACCTGTATTCCCTTCCTTCTCTGGCCTTTTCTCTGACATCCCCTGTAACTGGTTCGTCTTTCTCTTCACTCTCCTCCTGACTAAACTTTTACTCTCTTATGTAGCCCCCAGCGCATCAGTGGCGGTACCGCCTTACTAGGGGTGAATCGATTAAAAAAAAGCCAATATATACATATACCTGTTGTCAAGCATTCTATTAAATTGATCATAATGTTTCATAATTATGTATACATAAGTAAGAGCATGAAATAAATGCATATTTTAAATAGTGTATTTATTGTCTCAAGTTGACATTAGCGCGTATTTATTAGCTATTGTACATATAAGTGTATATATAAATGTTGTATTTATTGTTTCAAGTTGACAATGAATTGTATTTATTGGTTATTGTATTTATTGGTTACTGTATTTATTGTGTCATGTTGAAATTGTATATATTGGATATTGTATTTTTAAGCCTATATATTGCATTTTGTATTTATTGTCTCAAGTTAATATTAAAGGGTATATCTTGGATATTGTTGTTATTGCCTCAATTTGACATTAAAAATTGAACTAAAACTTCCTTGAATTTCCAATGTTAAATTTGCTTCTTTTTCTATGTGAGACTTTTATTTCTAAGACTCGGATGTTGCCTACTTTTGGCTTAAGAGGCTGGAATTTTCTCCATTTACCACAAGGCAGTCAAACATTTTTTACTTTATACGAATAGGTTTCACCAAACTTGTGTTGTTTAATTTACTTCAAATGATGATCTAACTCTTGTAAATATGGACTCGAGAAACCATGGTATAATTTGGAAAGATGAGATTTTTTAATTTTCGAATATATTTACGAAGGAATTTTGTGGGCTTTACATAAAAACTTTCAGTAATTTTAAGGGAATCTAATGGCAAGACGGAGGTCCTGTCTCGCGCGGGTCTGCCTACTATGTTGATACTCTTTAAACAGCACAGGCTCCAGTGGCTAGGCCATGTCCACCGCATGCCAGACGGTCGCAATCCTAAAGAACTCCTGTATGGAGAGCTAGCCTATGGAAGAAGACCCATTAGGCGGCCACAGCTGCAGTATCATGACATCATAAAACGCAATATGAAGGCTGTGGGTATCAACACACTCATGGGAGAGTGTAGCAAACAACCGGTCCAGATGGAGAGTAATACTGGCCCAACAAATCAAATGAAGGGAGGAGCAACTGACACAAGTCACCATAGAGAGGCGGGTTCGCAGAAAGCAAAGTGATAGCTCCGACAGACCAGAAACATAACATAAATGCGGCCTCTGCAACAAAAACTGCCATTCCTGCATCGGCTTTTACAGTCACAGACGCCGATGCTCCAGCCAAGCAGACAACTAGGATTCTATACATGGTCAAATCTGACCTACTACTAATTTTAAGAGATGTTGCAACCATAAGAATTACATATTTCAAACTATCGATAATTACTTTTACTTGAACTACTGCCTTTCTTAGAAAAGACTTTTCTTGATAGTTTTAGTGATAGAAGTTTTATTACTTAAACCATATCTGGTGTGAAGAAGAGGTGAATGCGTAATTTTCCCAAAGGTCAGTCAGTTTAGGTGCCATACGTGATACACGCTTGGGCGATCATGTCTCGAAAGAGACATGACTGACTGGGCAGAAGATTATCCCGCAGTAGGTTGCCATTGCTTTCTGCGGTAGACTGGTTGCTGACCAAGGCTATAGAACCCAATCTGTCCTGTTATTTAACCCATAACTGGAAGGAATAGACGGATTAATACCTTTCCCAAGGGTATTTGCGCGTAAGTGAATACATTGGATTCAGCTGGTGATTTGAAGGTATTTGAGCGTAATTGAATTCAAAGATCCCAACTGGATTTTGAATTTGGCTACCCGATTTAGAATTTCATTACACCAGCCGGACATCAATCTTACAGCACCTGATATTCTCAATCGGCCACACACCTTGGTACTGACCAGATGTGATGTTGCTAAACATTGGTGATCGTACAAGAACCGTTGTTTCAACATGTTATGATCGTAAACGACTCCCATGTTTTATGCCACTAAGAATACAAAGAAACATCACCTATAATCATATAATAATTCTGCTTGTTCCTTCCTTAGTTTCTTAGTTACTTAGTTGGTTACTTAGTTCCTCCGTTCGTTACGCCACTGAAGAAAGATAAACCACTTACTCTCTCCACGAGCTTTTCCTTCCCCTCTATCTTTTGTATAATCTATAAACGCTTCTCTCCTCAGTCTTTCTCTCACCTTTGCCAAACGAAAGGGTAGTAAAGAGTCAGAGAGTAAGAGGAGAGAGCCTATAGCATTACCGTAGCAGTAGCAGATTAAGCTAGTGGTTGTAGCAGTAATTGTGTGTGTATATATATGTGTGTATGTACAATATGGTAAAAATAGGTAGATATGTCGTATCCCGCAACCTAATAACAATATTTCTGGCCTCTACACCCTTGGCTATTACTCAGTTGGCCTTTTCTGTTTACAATGGACAAGAGAGCCATGATTTTTCAGTAAAAAAAAACAACATTTTCTCTTTCAAAATCTCTTTTTTTTATATATTTGGTTACTAAGGAAGGAACAAGCAGAATTATTATATGATGATGATTATGGTCAGAAGTAATTCTAATACTTTTAATTTAGAATTGATCTTTTTCTTACTTTTAAAAGTTTTGTCTCAAAGAAAAGGTCTCCAATGTGAGTAAATGAAAAAGGAAGTGATGAGCGATTATGGAGAAGTAAGACAACGTAAAAGTCCAATCTCTCAGTCGTCAATGGCCAGAGAGTCGTTGAAGACGTTACTATCATTTGTAGTATGACAAAGTAAAATTTTTCCAGGAAATCGTAATTATCCTTCCGTGGAAATTCCACGGGTTCCGCTAGTTAATTATAATTTTGACAGTGTTAATTTAGAATAATTATTTTTACCTCTCTCACTCACTATCACTCTGTCACTGGTATGCACAAACAGTAAAAATGACAAAACCTTACTGTAAGTACCAGTTTTCTTCGTGATGTCACGTTGCTCGGACGGTTTTCAGTCTGAGGTTTACTTCATTGCGTCAAACTAATAGTAACATTAAGATTTGTGTCTTTCTTACTTTATAATAATTGGAGTAGATAGACTAAACTATCGCCCGGTTCACACTCTAGCCACGTCTATTGAACAGGTGAAGAGGCTGATCACTTGTTCCTTGTTTAGGATGTGGTTTCCGGCTTTCTCGTTTCCAATCTTTTCACTGTTTTCTTTTTTTTTCTTCTCTCAATTAGAGTAGATAGACTAAACTATCGCCCGGTTAACACTCCAGCCACGTCTATTGAACAGGTGAAGAGGCTCATCCCTTGTTCCTTGTTTAGGATGTGGTTTCCGGCTTTCACTTTTCCAATCTTTTCACTGTTTTCTTCTTTTTTTTTTTTTTGTCTCAATTGGAGTAGATAGACTAGACTATCGCCCGGTTAACACTCCAGCCACGTCTATTGAACAGGTGAAGAGGCTCATCCCTTGTTCCTTGTTTAGGATGTGGTTTCCGGCTTTCACTTTTCCAATCTTTTCACTGTTTTCTTTCTTCTTTTTTTCTCAATTGGAGTAGATAGACTAAACTATCGCCCGGTTAACACTCCACCCACGTCTATTGAACAGGTGAAGAGGCTGATCACTTGTTTCTTGTTTAGTATGTGGTTTCCGGCTTTCTCTTTTCCAATCTTTTCACTGTTTTCTTTTTTTTTTCTCTCTCAATTGGAATAGATAAACTAAACTATCGCCCGGTTCACACTCCACCCACGTCTATTGAACAGGTGAAGAGGCTCATCCCTTGTTCCTTGTTTAGGATGTGGTTTCCGGCTTTCTCTTTTCCAATCTTTTCATTCCTACGTAGCCCCCTGCGCTTCAGTGGCGTTACCGCCTTGCTCGGGGTGATATGATTAAAAAAAAATAATAATAATTGTATTGCAGCAAACCTCAAGAAAACTCAATGTATGATCATCAGCGAAAAGAGGATACCAATGTGCCAACTACAATTCGGAGAATCTAAAATAAAACTAGTAAAAAAATTCAAATACATAGGAAGTGTTTTGACAGACGAGGGGAAGTGCGTCATGGAGATCCAAAGACGCATTGTCATGGCCAAAGATGCATTTAAGAAGCTAACTAGAGTACTGAAATACAGGAAAATCTCATTAGATACAAAGAAAAGAGGGCTGGATTGCGATGTGATATCTGTCCTTCTGTATGGAATTGAATGCTGGATGATCTCATCAAAGATGAAAGAGAGGCTTGAGGCAGCAGAAATGTTGTTTTACAGAAGGATGCTGAGGATACCATGGACAGAGCACATGTGCAACAATAAGGTGTTGGAAAGGATGTAAACGAGAAAAAAAACTGATAATAAATATCAGCAATAGAGAAATGAGGTTCCTGGGACACGTAATGAAGAAAGAAGGCTTGGAGAATTTGATACTCACAGGTCGGATAAATGGAAAAAGAGACAGGGTGAAAGCAACGCGAGACGTACTTGTTAGGTCTGAGCAAATGGGTGACGAAGCGGGGCTTAGAAGAGATACCAAGCGACAAGAGACAGAGCCAAGTGGAAATCCATGATCGTCAACGTCCTGTAGAGACACGGCACATGAAGGAGAAGATTCCCGCTCTGTTCTGTCTGACTTCGAATTAAGACTCTAAATTGTTGAGCACTATTTTCCTTTGTTTAAATTTCTGCATTTCTTTTGCGATTTAGGCCTAATTAGTAATTTCTTAATTTTGGTTTTTTATATATATATATATATTAGATAAGTATCTAGGTAATCTATGCCGAAGAAGAGGAGATTAACAGAGATAGATTGTATTGCACCTGTGGCGGGCTAAACATTTGAAAATTAATGTTTTAATTTTTCCCCTCAAGCTCCCCCACGTCTATCGCCCGCTTCACACTCCACACACGTCTATTGAACAGGTTAAGAGGCTCATCTCTTGTTCCCTGTTTAGGATGTGGTTTCCGGGTTTTGTGTCGAGGTACCCCCGATAAGTGTCGAAAATCGATAATCGAAAAAATCGGGTCATAGAAGGAGTGGTCCGATTTTAATCAAATTTGATACACTCATAGACAAAGACATAAGAAACGATATTCAGAAGTTTCAAGGTTGCAGTTCTTAAAATAGTGCAGAAAATAGATTATATATATATATATATATATATATATATATATATATATATATATAAAAGGCAAGATGTTTGTGTGTGTGTGTGTGTGTTTATCTGCCTGTATGTCTGTATTTTTGTCAGCCCTTTTATTTTAGTTTTTGCTTTGGGTGTGGCTCTAAGTAGGTATTATTGTAGTTCTTAGTCTCAGCCATGATACCATTTACTAAGAGGATATATTTAGACTTCAAAATTCATTTTACGACGAAAAAAATTTGATATCGATACCAGGAAATCAAAGTTTGATTAATCCATTCATTTTTCTTTAAATCTACGGTTTTTTAGCTTGAACTGGAAACAACTATTGCTTTTTAGTCTTTCGTGCCACTGTCCAAAGTGTCTGAGCTCCAGGACCATAGATTAGTTTAAAGCTTTCATTACAAATGAGCAACGCCGGGCTATACTGCTAGTATATATATATAATGAAATCTCCTCAAGCAAGGCAGTTTACTGCCACTGGTGCGCAGGGGGATACATAGGAGGAAAGTTATGAGAAAGGGTGACAGGTTACAGGAGGTGTTAGAAAGTGGGTAAGAGAAGGATGACAATACTGATGAAAGTAGAGTGAACGGAGAAAAGAGTATGAGATAGAGGATGCAAGTCAACGAGATAGAAGATGACTATTGACTTTACATTTCAATCCCTGTAGATTGTAGCTGTCGGAAAAGCAACTAAACAGAAGGGAATGCCACAGACGGGAAGTGCGAGAAAAGACGCTGATAGAGTAGAATTTACGTTTTCATTTTATTGCTTTCACAGTAGAAGGGTCGGACCTAGTTGCTAATCTTGTGGCTGGAGTAAATTCATACATAGGGGGCACCAGAGAGCTAAGCTCATCAGAGAAGAAGCCGTGAAAGTATTTGTAGAAGAGACACAGGAAAGCCACATTGCGCCGGTGATAATGTGACTGCATCTGAGCTGCCAAGTCGGGATCGATCACATTACAGATTCTCCGTTGGATTTTGTCAATACCCTCGAGCTGAATAGCATGGGCACCCAACCAGATCTGGCAGCAATATTCAATACACAGGCATATGGTAGAGTTATATATGTGCAGGATGGATTCATATTACGCGGGTGAGAATGTGACTGCATCTGAGCTGCCAAGTCGGGATCGATCACATTACAGATTCTCCGTTGGATTTTGTCAAGAACCCCTAGCTAAAAAACAATAAATACAAATAAACCCTTCACATCGTTTCTTTAGATTGAATCATCCTTAGTTGAATTTATTTTTATGATTTTACAAGAGTGGAGACCACAACTTTGCTCCTACTACATGAGAAATATTACAGGCTTATCGAACAGCCAGGAGCCAAAACGTTCAAATAGATTGTTGCGTAAATTGTAATTGTATCTCTTAGCTCCCAAGAATTTTCCTTTTCCTTTTTTTTTTTTCGCTACTACGACTGAACACTGATTTCGATCCTCACTTTGTCCCGTACATTTGGCCTTGTGCTACCTCTAAGCTACGCTGTGCAAACCAGGGAGCCTTGACATGGTGCAATTGCAAGCTGGATCAATTAGGACGAAGTAGTGAGTTCGATCCTCATACTTTCGGTCTTGTGCCGCTTAAAAGCGTACTATTTCAATTTTTTTTCCTTTATTAAATACTGACAGGATTATGTATTTGTTTTATTCTGTAAGTCTTATACATTTCGGCTTTTGAAACTTAGTCTTTAAGTTTTATGAATTTCCGATTTTTGAAATTTAGTCATTTAGTCTCATTAATTTCCACTTTTGAAATTTCTACTTTAAGTTATATAAATTTCAGCCTTTATTAACTAACTGAATGAGTAATGATTCGCAAGCTTTTCTCACGAGATCTGTTACAACTGGATAGTGAGTTCGATCTTCACTGGGTCCCTTATACTTTTTTCTACCACATCTAACCTACGCTTAATAAATCACTGTACCTCTGCTTCGGGAGAGTTGAGGTTGGTATCATTAACCGAACCCAAATGGGGAAGTGCCAGCGAGGTATGACCATTTTTTCCACGGTATTGCCGTTAAATCAACTTAAACTGACCATGATTCACATTCTGTAGCAAAATGGGCGCACTGAAAAGTACATTCTTCGACAGTCTTCATGAACAGAGAATTTCTTTCTGCCATTCTTGTTAAAATTATCGGGTGTACAAGTAATTACCGCCAGAAAAGTATGTGGCCTTTCTTTTTTATTCTGGTATAGTATGTAGCCTACCTCTTTGGTTCTTGCAGAGCATGTGGCTTACCTCTTCGGTTCTAGTATACTATGTGGCCTATCTCTTTGATTCTGGTATAGTATGTGGCCTACCGCTGTGATTCTAGTATAGTATGTGGCCTACCTCTTTGATTCTGGCATAGTATGTGGCCTACATCTTTGATTCTGTTATAGTATGTGACCTACCTCTTTGGTTCTTGTATAGTATGTGGCCTATCTCTTTGATTCTGTTATAGCATGTAGCCTACCTCTTTGAATCTGGTATAGCATGTGGCCTACCTCTTGCATTCTGGTATAGTATGTGGCCTACCTCTTTGATTCTGGTAAAGTATGTGACCTACCTCTTTGGTTCTTGTATAGCATGTGGCTTACCTCTTCGGTTCTACTATACTAAGTGGCCTATCTCTTCGGTTCTAGTATACTATATGGCCTATCTCTTTGATTCTGGTATAGTATGTCGCCTACTTCTGTGATTCTGGTATAGTATGTCGCCTATCTCTTTGATTCTGGTAGAGTATGTGGCCTGCCTCTTGGATTCTGGTATAGTATGTGGCCTACCCGGTTTGAATTTGCCTTACTTCAGTAAGAGTATACGAATAGATATAAGTATTCGGCTATTTATTGAAACAAATTATTTCTCTAACCGTTACCAGAGAGTTATTATACTTTCTTTTATACGATTTTAAAGTACGTCACATACTATACGTGACGGAATTTCCTAGGCCACATTCAAAAGACAGTTCACATATTATAACGGCACCAAATTCCAACCTTCTCTATTAAAATCGTCGTTGAAACCTTTTCAACAGAATCCCATTCCCTGTCGACCGAATTGAGATCTTTGAATAAAAAATATCTGTACATGCCATGCCCTTCCAAGACCTGGTTGATCCTCACTCGCCACAACTTCTAGCTTTTTATTACTCTAATACGTTAGTCACTGTTTCCTCTTGCTTCTCTCGCCTTCAATATAACCTGACTTTTATTTGTTATATATTTGCTTCTTTTTTGACAATGATATTTCCCTGTATAAGGCCTTAGAGCCATTTGAGGCAGTATTACTGAGTAAGAGGCACATTGTTTGCGTATATGTGAGGAAGAGAAACGATTAAACCTAAATATGGTAAGATTGTAGTGATTGAAGGAAGCATCCACTTGGTTCGTGAGAAATAGCCGCTTGTGTGGAACTTACATTTCTCATGTAACATTTCTCATGTAGTAGGAGCAAAGTTTTGGTCTCCACTCTTGTAAAATCATAAAAATAAATTCAACTAAGGATGATTCAATCTAAAGAAACGATGTGAAGGGTTTATTTGTATTTATTGTTTTTTAGCTAGGGGTCCTTGACAAAATCCAACGGAGAATCTGTAATGTGATCAATCCCGACTTGGAAGCTCATGCACGACTTCCACATAATTAGTTTGCAAGCTTAGCCGGTAAATTGAAGAAGCTGCTGGAACCTTAGTCAACCTTGACAAGATAAAATTAAACCGGAAGATAATTCAGTTATAATCGTTAGTATATACAATGTTTTTTTTTAATTTTATTTTCAAATGTATTCCTTGAGGCCTGCGTTAAATGAAAGAAAACTGAACGTTTTTACTACAACTTACGTAAAACATACTTGCATCATTTATGTCCATGAAATAAACAGCTTCACTGTAAAATAAAGTTTCGCTATTTATAATTGTTTTTAAACTTTTAAACCTGGCGTTAATTAACTGGATTCATGCGAATTGAATGGCTGAAAAAGATCGTTCCATTCGGTAATGATCAAGTTCACCCATTTTCTTCAAAACTTGGATATGTTAATCTGAGTCGTCTCGATGAAGATTCTCGCCACACGCGTCAGAGATCGTGGAGTGCTATCGTCTGCTACGAATTCCTCGCGGGCTTTCAAATGTTACTTTTGTTCATATTTGAATAGTTAGAATTCTCTTTGGCTTCAGCATGTCATAAGGTGCGCTAATCTTGCTCTCAGTGCAACAACTAATTTCTATTTCAGTACTTTTAAATTTAATTACTTGAAGTTATTTAGTAAAATGCTTAATTATTCAACGTAACATAGTCTAAACATGACCCATAATTCGGTTCGATCAACAAATGATCTCCCAGATTCTTTTGAATTGTTTTCTCACCTTCATAATTTAGAAATTGTCATTGAACTACAAAGAATCACCGAGAAAACTAAATTATGGAAATTATTTTAAAATTGTCTGTCTATAACCAACTAGCATTATAGTCCGGCGTTGCTCGGGTGCAATGAAAGCTTTTAAACTAATCCATGGTTCTGGAGCTCAGACTTTTTGGACGTTGACACAAAAGGCTAAAAAGTTTCCAGTTAAAGCGAAACCGTAGACTGAAAGAAGAATGAATGGATGTAAATCAAATTTTGATTTCCTGGTACCGATTTATATATAGATATATATATTATCGATTTTCTGCTCTATTGTAAGAACTGCAACCTTGAAACTTCTGAATATCGTTTCTTATGTCTTTGTCTATGAGTGTATCAAATTTGATTAAAATCGGACCACTTCTTCTATAACCCGATTTTTTCGATTATCGATTTTCGATATTTATCGGGGGTACCTCGACACAAAACCTAGCTAAGAACACTCGCAGACGCTTATAGTACACACACACGCACACGCACACATACACACACACACACACACAGAGAGACAAAGATCCATTTATAAATAAGTTTAGATTTAGATTTAGATTGATATATTATTCAATCTTAAAAAAGGCAGAGTAAATATGAATACTTTTAATAGTTTTCCTCCATCTGAAGCTTTAAAAAAATTACGTTATTTACAAAGTGACTAATGTCCTAATAGTTGTTATTACATAGTTTCTGCCGTTGTACTCTCCAGTTTTCTTCAGATATCCCCAAATTCCGGTATTTTCTTTTTCTACGTATGTTTTATTCTTCGTTATTGCGTTTTATCTCGATTCTACCATCTATTCGCAAAAAATTGTAAAGGTAACCTTCAAAATGTACCGTGTTTTTGGGGGGGGGTTTTTTGGTTGGGGGTTATCCACTGCACCACAACGCACATCCTCAATTCCCATTAGTGGACTCCTGTTCATGGTAATCTTGACACAGGTGATACTATTTGCGCTCCTCGCCATTACTTTGGATTTCTCGGAGCTGACTGCTATTCCATATGCTTTTGCACTTTTAACAAGTTTGTTGGTCAAGTTCTGGCTCTCCATCTTATTATGAGGTCAATGTCGTCCGCAAAGCGTAGGTTACAGACGGATCGACCACCGATAAAGATTGTAAGATGATGATAGTTCAGGTTTTCTTCATGACTGACTCCAGAAATAATTTAAACAATGTAGGTGAAAGTATGCTTCCCTATCTCACGCCAGCAGTTATCGGAAAAATTGTTTCGGTTTGTTTTCCCAAAAGAACTGCGCTGGTGGCATCATTGTAAAAGGTCTGAATGACTTTGATAATATCGTTTTCTATATTAAAATCCATAGGGATATACTAAAGACCGTCATGCCGATCAAACGTTTTTAACGATCAAACGTTTTTAGAAAATAAACAAAATTGTGAGGCATGACGCCTCCTTAGCCTTACACTCTCGGCGAACCTCAAATGGAATGACTATATCGAATCCATTGCCAAATCCGCCGCTATGAAAGTCGGTTCTCTGTGCAGGGCCCGGAAGTTTTTCCCGCCTGAATCTATCCTGCACATATATAAATCTACCATCCGCCTGTGTATTGAGTACCGCTGCCACATCTGGTCGGGTGCCCAAGCTACTCTCCTTGGGCTTCTTGACAAAATACAACGGAGAATTTGTAACGTGATCAATACTGACTTGGCAGACCGGCTGCAACCACTCTCTCACCGGCGTGATGTGGTTTCCCTGTGTCTCTTCTACAAATACTTTCACGGCTTCTGCTCCGCCTGTGGAATTCCCTTCCACATGTCTGATTTCCCGACGGCTACAATCACCAGGAGTTTAAATGTAAGGTCAATAGACACCTTCTATCACACTAACTTGCATCTATTCTCCCAACACTCTCACCATCTACCCATCCCTCTTTCTCGGTATCCTTTCCCGTCTATCACCCTCCTTCTGACTTTTCCTATATCTAACCATCTTTTCTCACCACTCTATGTAACCCCCTGCGCAATAGTGGTGGTGAAATGCCTTGCTCGGGGTGAAACGATTATAAAAAATAGAATAATAATATTAAACCAGGTTATTTATACTTACTAGTCATTCGCTAGATCAACCTAAACAATATGGTAATCCTCTGGATCAGATCGGAAATGGTGTACTATTGTGCCATATTTTAGTGGAAGCAGCCCAGACATCACTTCCCAAGCTTGAGAGAATTCAAACCGTCTCGGAGCTCTTGATGGAGAAAAACTGTTTTCTACCCTTCAACCTCTCTCTCTCACATGCGCTATGTGGCAACGAGAATCATGCAATTGAAGACTCTTAGTTGCCTCTGCGGAAGTAGCTCAGGTTATTATTTGTTGACGGAGGAAGAGTCCATTCCACAACAGATTAGAGCACCATACGATATTGAACGCAAGACAAGCGGGGAAGATATCAAGCAAGCGAGTTTTAGTGACTGGATTACAGAACAGCGACATATATAGACAATGGAGAGTAAAATAATTGCTTAAATCAGCAAAAGAAAAATTTATGAAAAACTGTGCTTTCTCATGTCTCAGAAGAACGTGGAACGTAAAAGAACTACAGCTTACCGATCCAGAAAAATGTCTTTCATCTCAAAAGTGCATTTGGTGCCAGTAAGGCTACACAAACATTACAATTCCATGTTTAATAATAATAATAATAATAATAATAATAATAATAATAATAATAATAATAATAATAATAAAAATCAAGTAAAGTAGATCAGATTTAAGCAGATCTCCTGAGTGACTTGGTAAACGCTTGTCCAACCGAACACCTTACCACTCAAAACTGTTACCCCTGCCAATAACTTTCGGATGTATTCTTGAACTTTCTCAAAATAACTTGTTCACTTGATATACATCGACCCTGTTTGACATAAACAAGTTGGTCGTCAATCAACATTCTTATTCGGAATAACTTTCGATGATCAATCAAACGTCCATTTTCAATAAGGGATGCAAATCTTTTCTCTGTCTGTTTTTTTTTTTCCCCGATATCATACAGGAATTATTCTTTTTTTTCCTGTAACATCGCAAACATTTTTGTTGTACTTGAATTATATGATTTGCGAAGGCGACAACGGGTGGTAATATCTTCGTTATAACAACTGCGGATTGTTTTAAGACTTTAGCAAAAGCCGGGCTATTCTCTGAAAGAATAGAGTGCATAATAATAGTAACTAAAAGCAAATGCCAATAACAGTATAATAATTACTACATTAAAACGAATGTAGATACTGTGGTAATACCGACCGAGCAAAAGCGATGGACCGGATGTTTGCTCTCTCACGACAAAAAGGCAAATGACCAAAAGTCGTCGTTGCGCATCCGGTTTCGCGCAGATGTTCCGGTTGAAAAATAAAAATGAATCAAATATTAAATTTACATTTTGCGAGCCTACGCGAATTTTATTTATCAGCCAATGGGAAGCCCATAATCAAATACTCCCACTACAACTAGAAAAAGAATAGATAAGCAACCCACTATAATACCATGAACTGCACAATGTATAGAAAGACAATACATAAAAAAAAAAACATTTTATTTTAACAACTCTGACATAAACAAGATAAAGACGTATCACACTACTTAAAAAAGCTTATTAAGGAAACCTCCATCAATAAATGTGGACTTGAGAAACCTTATTTTCCTGAAAAATTGTTTCAAGACAGTGATTTATAAATTTCAACAAACAGTAGCACTAATTGTATTAGGTCAATGAATGCTGAATATTTCCTTATAAAGAGACGGCTAATATTACACTTAACATTTAGCTTTTGTTTCTTGATATTATGTTGGGTGGTATTAAACCCTATGGATTCCTGTGTAGTGTATACAGCCACAGTTTCACCACGTAGTGTTGCTGTGGTTTAAGTAGTAAGCAGTTTTTTTTCACGGGGTAGCATGTTTGATTTTTTTTTTACATAATTAACGTTTATTTAAAGTCTGAAAATATTTCGGGATTGTAAAGATTTATTGGAGATACTAATGCTTTACTGATACAAGTTCTACTATTTAACCCATAACTGGGAAGAGATGTGAATTCTTATCTTGCCCAAAGATATTTCCGCTTGAGTGACTGTAACAAACCCGTCAGAAATCGGATCTTCGACTTTCAATTCCGAATCTTTGCATCGCTTAGATGTGGCACAAGGCACCCACAACTCAGTTGTAATAGGTTCCAGTAAAGAAGCTTGTTAACCATTACACCACGCCGAATCTTTGTCCGCTATATTCAAGCTTGTATTCCCAAGTGGTAACCTATCTAGTTACTGACCGTATTTAACTTAAGTGATCGTACAAGATCTTCTGTTTCAACGTAATATGGGCATAAGCCTTTACAGGATAGAGTTGTTAGACTTGTGAGAGTGTTCATTCTTCTGGATTAGCTGCTAAAAATACAATAGAGTCCAGTTGATGCTTCTACTAACCTCTAACTGAAAGAAGAGTTCAATTCAAATTTTCTCCAAGAGCATTTTTGCAAAATCGGGCGCAACTCAAGAAGAGACATCTCAACACCGCCGACTGATCGCCGAGAAAACTCAACACCAGAAAACATAAGTTTTTTTATAACTGAATAGAAATATTTTTTTAAGGATTAAAACGTTAAATAGTGAATATTTTTCTTTAAATAAGGAACTTGAATAGGCATTATATAAAATATGAACCAGTTGTTTTGTTTTGAATCATTCTTAATAAAGTTAATCGTAAATTATTAAATTATCTTTTATAAAAAATATTTTAGAATGTCTATTTACTTTATTAAAAAGTACCATTTACTTTATAAAAATAATTAAAAACAAGTCTGTTTTACTGAATTATTTTTATGTCAAAGTACTTTATCAAAGTACATTGGATGTGCGTTGTAGTGCAGTGGATATTGGCTCGGAACGAGTAATCGGGGATCCGAGTTCAAATCCCAGCTGAATTCATTGCATTCACTTACGCGCAAATACCCTTGGGAAAGGTATTAATCCATTTCTTCCTTCCAGTTATGGGTTAAATAGCAGGACAGATTGGGTTCTATAGCCTTGGCTGGCAACCAGTCTACCGTAGAAAGCAATGGTAGCCTACTGCGGGATAATTTTCTGCCCAGTCAGTCATGTCTCTTTCGAGATATGATCACCCAAGCGTGTTTCACGTATAGCACTTAACTAACTGACTGACTAGTTTTAAATACTTAGGAGTAGTCTTGTTTAAAGATGGTACATGCAGCTCAGAAATCCACACGCAGTCATGGCAGCGATGGCCAAATTGTAAATAGTATGAGGATCAAAATCAGCTTTCAAACGAAATACAGATTGTACAAATTGCTTGTAGTTAACATTCTTCAATATGGATGTGAAACAAGGACATTGTTGACAGAAAGTGGGAGAAGGATTGAGGTGTTCGGGGACAAGTGTATCAGCAAAATTCTTTGCATTTCGAATTATGAACGTAAAACCAAATAATATGTGCAGAAGAGGATTGGAAGTTTTGTGGGTAACCAGGAATTTCGCCTTGCTACCGTCAAACTTAAAAAATGGTGTGGTTTGAACACATTACAAGACACAACAGCCTGTCTAAGATTATTATGCATGGCACAGTTGAAAGGAGACGTAGGAAAGGACACCAACGCAAGAACTTGTTGGACAATATCAAACAGTGAACGATTATGACTACAACAGAATGCTTGATGCTGAGAGACCATTTTCAAAGAGTCATTGTTGATTCTGCATTTGAATCACTTCTACGGATTATTAAAGTCAAAGGATGAACCATCATACCCATCACACCCAGATGGTGCATAGGGGAGCAACTTTTTGTTGCTGTAACAAACTGTTTCAGGACGTAGGCGATCATGGCTTTCCTCGGTGGCTCTGAGCATGCCTTCTCCTGTTACACCATGCAATCCTCGTTCCGTCATCCACTTGATTAGGTCCTTCAAATATGTTATCCGTTGCTTTTCCCTGTCTCTTTTTCTCTCTATCTGGCCTGTTAGTATCAGATTCTCCAAGTCCTCCTTCCTCATTGCGTGTCCCAGGAACTTCAGCTATCTCTTCCTGATGCTCAGTATTAATTTCCTTTTTGTTTCCATCATTTCCAAGACCTCATCATTGCTCACATGCTCGATCCATGATATCCGCAGCATCCTTCTGTAGAACCACATTTCAGTTTCTTCAAGTTTTTCCTTCATCTTTGATGATATTGTCCAGCATTCACTGCCATATTGAAGAACTCACAACGCATAGCAATCCACTACTCTCTTCTGTGTTTCTAGCGAAATTGTCCTGTTTCTTAATACTTTACTCAACTTCTGGAACGCTTCCTTCGCCATGCCAATTCTCCTTCGGATCTCTGTGTCACACTTTCCGTCTTCTGTTATAACGCTTCCCAGGTATTTAAATTTTTGTACCTGCTTGATTCTAGTATCCCAGACCCGTATTTGGCATATTGGGCTGCTCTTTTTACTGATGACCATGCATTCGATTTTCTTGCAGTTTATTTCTAGTCCTTTCTTGTTACTTTCTTCAGCTACCTTCTGTAGGCGGTCTTGTAGTTTCCTTTCTGGGTTTTCTATCAGCACTGTATCATCTGCGTACTTTAGGTTGTTTAAATTGTGGCTTCTGATTACGAATTTAGGCACGCATACACACACGCACACATACACACTCACTACAATTAACGACAGCAGTAGCAGCGAAGGATGACCATTCATTGAAAGGCATGGTCCACGAACGGACTAACGTGTAAACAAGCTCTCCTACCATTCTGAAGATGAAATTTTGATCTTGAAATATTAATGAATAATAAATAGTTAATGCCCGACACCTTCTTTACCTTCCGTTATCTTACCAAACGCAGTGTGATAGCCTTCAAGACCTAACCATACGCTTAATACATTTTACTGTTTATAACTTTAAAGAACTTAAATTCTGACTTTTTAAATTTGCATCAGAACACGGGACATTTTGACAGGCGTGTTCTTTTACATATATGCTGTTTATTAATTATAAACGTTGTTTTAATGTTTAAGTTCACATTGCTCAATGCTTTTTGCATTTCTTTCTTTGTTCTAATCAGTGAAATTAAATAATCTGACCTCAATGGAGAAATATGTCTTTTTATTTATTTCACTATTTAATAATTTTTTTAAAATTACAGGTTTGTCACATCAAACACCTGTTGTAACAACTGAAATGTTTATATTAACAAGGAATAATGTTTAAAAGTACATGTGTGTGTGCGCGCGTGCGTGTGTGCGTGTGGAGTTACTCATTGTAGCTTAATACAGCAATGAAGGGGAATAAGTATTGGGGTGTGTGGATCTACGATGTAATATTCATTCTTGCACTTAAAAAGGCGAGAACTTTGCTACGTCGTTGCTGAATTAAACCCCTATTTTTATAATCAGAAATGTGCTAGTTCTATTATAAATTTCCTCCTAAGAAATAAAAATTTGTTATTTAATGATTAGCCCAACCTGATTTCTCTTGTTTTATTTCCGCCATTTTTTTTTTTTTTTTTTTTTTTGTTAATCTTAACAAATATCAACAGGAAAATTTAGTTTGAGTTTAATTTAGACAAGGGCTTTTATATCGATTCAGAAAACAGATTTCGGTATGTTCGGGTTATTTTTCGAATAACCCTTCAGCAATTTATGAAAAAACTAAACACATTCTTTACTCGGTTCTTTTACGCTGCAACTTGCAAGCCAATACATTTCTATATGGCTAGATTCAGTTTTCATTGTTTCCTTGTCTACTGTGCGTATTTGATGGAAAGACGGCTGGGCAGATTTTCTGGGGGCATAAAATTTCGCGACTCACCTTAAGGTAGGCTGGCGGCAAAACAGACCGATAGAGTTCTTGAAGTTGGCAAGGAAAGCTGAACTGTCATGTGGTATACTAGAAGTCAAATGTGATTTACCCTACTCCCCCACTGTAGCGAATTGTGACACAAGGTCAGTTTTTAACGTGGGGAACCTGAGCGCGTATGCTCGAGCCACTGGTCAAAGATTACCCAGTCCCCGCTTATGCGGTAACTGAGTACAAAGCTGGTCTTAGCTGGTCATTGCTTGACAAAGTTGGTCAAAAGCTAGTTCTTCCTTCCAAACCCTGCAGACGAGCAAGCAGTGAGTATCTGAGATCAGATACTACACTTTGATCCTGACCGACGGGCCAAGAAAAGATTGGAGACCCGGTCTCTTTTTTCAGTTGAAGTGTCTAGAGGTAACCCTAATTGCTATGCTAACAATTTACCTAGACTTAGACACAGCTAGTTGAAATGTCGGGATTTACCCTACTCCCCCACTGGAGTGAGTTCTGACACAAGGTTGGTTTTTAACGTGGGGGAACCTGAGCGCATACGCTCTAGCCGTTGATCAAAGATTACCCAGCCCCCGCTTATGTGGTAACTGGGTACAAAGCTGGTATTAGCTGGTCATTGCTTGACAAAGTTGGTCAAAAGCTATTTCTTAGCTGGTCATTGCTTCCAAACCCAGTCGGCGAGCAGATAGTGAGTACCTGAGAACATATACTACACATTGATCCTGGGTTCTTACCCGTGTCCCCCACTGGAGTTAGATGTGACACAAGGTCAGTTTTTAACGTGGGGATCCTGAGCGCGTACGCTCAGGTCACCGATCAAAGATTTACCCAGCCTTCTGCTTGCACGGTAACTGGGTACAAAACTGGTCTTATCTAGTCATTGCTTGTAAAAGTTGGTCAAAAGTGGTGCATCTGCGAACAAATACTACACTTTGATCCTGGCCGACGGGCTGCGGAGACTTAGATGTGGCAACTTAGATGTGGCACAAGGCCGAAAGTATGGGGTACCCAGTGAGGATCGAACTCACTACTCGGTTGTAATAGAAAATGTGTGTATATCCTAGCCAAACGAGGTCTCTTTTCCATATCAGTTCTGTTTTATTTTTTGCTTATCACTCTTCTACCAGAGTTTACGATATTTTGTTGTTGCTTTTTTCCAATATTTGATTCAATTTGAATCATCTCGTATTATTATCTGATATTATTCAGTAAAACCAGAATTCAATTTAACATAGAAGAATTTTTTCTACAAACTCGTAAAAAACATCAAACAAACGATATACTTGTAGCTAATGTTCCAATCTTAGATTTTTACAAGGCAAGCCTTTTCTTCTAGAAAAATTGATGCTACACAGTCTTCTTTTTTTTTACTTTACCTTATAACATTTATTTGCGAGACTAACTTAAAATTTATTAACACCGTATTTTTTTTTGTATCAGTTCCCGGGGGGTTATTATTCGAACGGCGTTAAAAATATAACATTTAAAATATTACTTCGCCATACAAACAATGATCGTGAACAAGAATGACGCAATACACTCTTTCTATTATATTTTTTCACATTTTTGTCAAATATCTCACTAAGTTAAAGAAATATCACTAAAATAGTCAATATAGATATTTTCTCATTAGTTATATAACATACAGTATGCACGGATGTGAAGTGTGTGCATAGAATCAACACTGCATGGTGACTGCCAGTTTCCCACTTTCACCTATCATTGACCGTTTAATGCGTTAAACATAGTTTATAGCCGCAAATATCTCTTTACCCGATATTGATCCTAATTTCTCTCACATAGAGCACATTTTAAACAATAAAATATGTACAGGTGTTATCCGAGCAGACTCCAATGTGGACTCTTTTCTAAGACTGGTTACCAAGCAAAGCTAGAGAGTTCACTCTGCCTTACTATTTCCAGTAAGGCCTAGTGTTTCGCTAGGGAAGAATTTCTGTGTTAACTTTTTAAGGTTATTTTTGCGTAGGCAGACCTAACAACTTCGGGTGAAAAAGCTATGTATGTATGCATTGCCGAGTGGTTAGAACGCTCGTTTTTCACCATGAGGCCAGAGTTCGAATCTCACCAGGGTCAATTTGTCAGGATATCATCGGTCTGGAAGAGTCGATTCTAGCGTGCGTCACCTTTGGAAGTTGCTTGAAAACTATACCACGGGTTGAACCAGTCCTTATAACTGAAATTGGGTAGATAGCTTTATCGATGGTTGGGCGAGCTCGAAGTCGCAAGCCATCGTGACTGAGGTTTTGAATGTCCTGGCATTTTTCAGACTGTTGTTCATGCTAGATAACGTGCTTTCTCCCAGAAACTCTAAGGCCCGCTCAGCATAGTTGTAGTACAAACCACAAATGCGCCTGAGCAGGCGTCTGCATTGGGGATTAGCTAACCGCCCCGGAAGACGTGTATCCTCGAAGACTAGTGGCCAGGAATTATGTAATATTAGATGATTTCCTTTGCATCTCAGCGTTATGTAATGGCTAGAAAACCTGGCTAGATGTCTCGCTAGAATTGATTACAACTGAGTAGTGAGTTCGATCCTCACTCAATGCTAAATATTTTTAGCCTTGTGCCACATCCAAGCCACGCTTAGAAAATCACGATAGACGAGATATACCAAACAGGAATAGACTTAATACTTATCATTCTGTCTTACCAGTGAAGCGATTTCGTCATGGTAACCGCTCTCAAAATTCTGAATAAATTGGGGAATAAAGTAATATTTGTTCTTTAAGCAAACTATTTTAAATCGATAGATTTAATTAGAATTTTCAACGACATGACAGTTATTAAAAAATAAATAAAATAAAATAAGCGAGGTGACATCAAAAAGTCGAAAATCGATCGATCACTTTGATCGATAGGAAATGCAAAAATCGATTGGAATATATTAACTTTGATTTATAAAACAAAAAAACAGCAAAGATTTCGATTTTCAAAAGATAATCGAACAATATTTAGAAAATAATTTGCAATTTCTTTAGTTTGTGTGGTTACAGATTTCAAATTGAAAAAAAAATCCCTTACTCTCCCCAGTTACGTACCAATTCTATCTACGACTACAAAACGGCTACAATATTCTCCAAGCAATAAAATAAAACCTCAATCAGTCAGAATCGATAACTAGTTGAATTTTAATTGGTATACATAATTAGAACAAAGTAGAAAAACATGAAAATCCAATCTTAGAAATGGAAGAAACGTTTCCTGGTCTCTTACATGGTAAAGCACAGTTCTATAAAGAATTCTTGCTTTTAGATGGGAGATTCTGCGTAATCCTGCTTTCTGGGGAATCAACCGTCCTCATTAAATTGTACTATATATGAAATGAACTGAAAGATATTCAAAAATAAGTTAATGTTGCTCGAAATAACAACAAATAACAATTTTTAATGTTAACATGATTCCGGCATATTAGAAATGCCAGAAACGTTGAACACCACCATCGGTGCATATATAACTAACGCATGTGTAAAGTTATATATATATATATATATATATATATATATATATATACTAGCAGTATAGCCACCCGGCGTTGCTCGAATGTAATGAAAACTTTAAAACTAATCCATGGTACTGGAGCTCAGAGTCAGCCTAAAGAATATTTGTGTGAAGTTTGTTGAGAATCGGATAAAAATTGTGGATTTGTATAAAGGACATACAGACAGATAAATAGACACACACACACACAAACATGTTGCCTTATATATATATATTATTGATTTTCTGCACTATTGTAAGAACTGCAACCTTGAAACTTCTGAATATCATTTCTTATGTCTTTGTCTATGAGTGTATCAAATGTGATTAAAATCGGACCACTCCTTCTATAACCCGATTTTTTCGATTATCGATTTTCGATATTTATCGGTGGTACCTCGGCACAAACCTAGCTAAGAACACTCGCAGACGCTATAATACAAATGTGTAAATCTTGAAGAAAATCGGTTCAGCCGTTTCAAAGTCTATATGTAACGGACACACACACACACACACACACACACAGACTCACAAAGTTCCATTTATAAATAAGTTTAGATTAAATTTAGATAGATAGATTGATATATATATATATATATATATATATTTATATATATATATATATATATATAGAGAGAGAGAGAGAGAGAGGGGAGAGAGACAAAGAGAGAGAGTGAAAGAAAGTAAGAATGCCATATATATATTGTCGTCGAAATGACACAAAAATTAAAATATCACTGACATCTCATTTTAATAGATATATTCGACAAAATTGCACAAAAATATCTTGAAATAATAAAGAGTGAATTTATTTTATAAAATCACGGCCTCCAGACATCTTCTGGACAGTGTTTTTGTTTAAGTTGTTGAATGCCGTCACAATCCTTACCTTCAGTTCATCTTTGATGTTAGGAGTTTTGCTGGTCAAACATCTTTGATGTTAGGAGTTTTGCTCAATTGCGCCCCAGACATAATAATCAAGATGTTTCAGTCTGGGGATTTAGGTGGCCAGCGGTCAGGGATGACGTGGTCGCAAAAACTGTCTGACAACTAAGACTGGATTCGCTTGCTTGTGTGGCATAGTGCCGATTTCTCTTGCCAGACAGAGTATCTGAGTAACCATCCTCTTGACCCAGGACAGCAAAACCTCCTCAAGGCACTTGATGTAGGCGTCCGTGTTGAGTCTGAGACTCTGTTGGAAAGACGAATAGAGCCATAACGTCATCCCTAGTGATCACTCCAAACAACTTCGTAATCATCATTAGACTCATTCATCTCTTTCCAAATCCTCTGTACTGTTCTCAAAATGACACCCAAACACTCCGGTACCCGTATTGGAGCTTTCGGCGTGAATGCCAAGCAA
This sequence comes from Ascarosepion bandense, assembly GCA_037127315.1. Classification (NCBI taxonomy): domain Eukaryota; kingdom Metazoa; phylum Mollusca; class Cephalopoda; order Sepiida; family Sepiidae; genus Ascarosepion; species Ascarosepion bandense. The sequence goes on along the minus strand of JBBBDQ010000256.1, from coordinate 376,675 downwards.
GCAGTACAGATGGATCTTAGCACGCTTTCTTCTGTTACACCACGCAACTCCCGTTCTGTCATCCACCTGCTCAGGTCCTTAAATATGTTATCGGCTGCTTTTCTTTGTCTCTTTTTCCCTCTATCTGGCCTGTCAGTATCAGGTTCTCCAAGCCCTCCTTCCTCATTGCATGTTGTCTCTTCCTGATGATCACTATTAATTTTCTTTTCGTTTCCATTCTTTCCAATTCCACTTTTAACTTTGTTATTATTCTTTCCTCCATAGTTATTAAATTTTACTTTTCGTGGCATGTCAAAATGTCTTATATATATATATATATATATATATATATATATATATATATATATTCAGCATTATAAAATTCAGGTATGGGCGATCATGTCTTGAAAGTGACATGACTGACTTGGCAGAAGACTATCCCGCAGTAGGTTGCCATTGCTTTCTACAGTAGACTGGTTGCCAGCCAAAGCTATAGAACCCAGTCTGTCCTGATATTTAATCCATAGCTGGAGGGAAGAGACGGATTAATACCTTTCCCAAGGGTAATTTCGCGTAAGTGAATGCAATGAATTCAACTGGAAGTCAAATAAGACGACATTTTGGTACCGTGATCCCAGGTCTTTACCATATCAGAGACTTTTTTCTTGCTTTTTTCCTCATCTCATCCCAAGCAAGTCGATAAAGCCACTAAGACGCAGGAGGTTACAGGGAGGGAAAAAATAAGACTTTAGTGGGAAGGAGTGAGGAAAAGACAATAAAGGAAGAGGGTTCAAAAAGACAGAAGATGGCGATTGAGGTTGCATTTAAATTTTTGAAAATTTCAAATGCCAAAAAAGCAAGAAATCGAAAGTAATTTCCACAAAAAAGAAGTGCGAGAAAATAAAAATGTTACAACAGAATTGGCAGTTGCACGTAGTTATTAATCTAACCAGTCAGTCAGTTAAGTGCCATACGTGATACACACTTGGGCGATCATGTCTCGAAAGAGACCTGACTGACTGGACAGAAGATTATCCCCGCAGTAGGTTGCTATTGCTTTCTGTGGTAGACTGGTTGCCAGCCAAGGCTATAGAATCCAATCTGTTTTATTACAGGGAGACTACAAAAAACGGGAATTTTCGAATTGTATATTGGCAATTGGCAGCGCTGCGAAACAGTGGCCTCACAAAGTAAACATTCCCCCATTTCAGTAACCATGGATCAGTAGAACGGGCAACAGCGTGCGTTAGCCATAAAAATGGTTTTATAAAAAAAAATTGTGATAGTTTGACATTTGCGCAGAGGGGGTTCCGCCACATTTGTCCGTTTGTGATTTTTTATTTTTTTGTGGAGCTATCTTAAGAGTAAAGTGTACACGACTCGACCAAGAACTCTGGATGAGTTAAAACAGAGAATTCAGGAGTAAATTCACATTATCCCAGCTGAGATGTCGCAGCGTTCAATGAGGACTCTAAAAAGACAGCAGAATTCGTACAGGAAGACGCCATCAACGGGACGCAATTTTAAAAAAATGAAAATTCCATCATTATTTCTTAAATGGCATGTTTTAAATTTTCAATTATTTTGAATAAAATATTTTTCTTTCATCACTCTTGGTTTTAGGGGATTGTCAAAAAAGACCCGTTTTTTGTGGGGTCACCCTGTATTTAACCCATAACTGGATGGAAGAGATAGATTAATACCGTTTCCAAGAGTATTTGTGCGTAAGTCATTGCAATGAATCCAACTGGAATTCGAACTCAGCTCACCGATTTCTCGTTCCGAGTCGATATCCAATTCACCACAACGGAGATCCAGCAACCCACTAGCATGCTTAAATTTATGTAGTCGGGGCATCAGGGTAAAAAAGCTCATCAAAACATCTGCCATGAAAACATTTGTAGAAAAGACAGAGGGAAGTCACGTCGGTGAGAAAGGGATATAAGAAATCCAATGAACAAAAATATAGAGATTAACCTTCCTACAGATCTCTATCAGATCTACAATCTAAAAGAATCTATCTAAATTCACCATGAAAATTATTACTATTACATCGGGTCCTGGGCAGAGAGGGAAACTGCATCCGGCTGCAAGGTTGTGAGGAGCATGGAGCGACGTTTGAATTGCTGTTGTTCTCAAGTCCACCCTGACATGGAGTGGTAACACCTGTTAGGGTCCCAGCTATGGGCAAATAGTTAACTACTAAACTGGTGTCAAAACACTATGAAAGTAGAAAAATACACTTTTATAGAAATATATACATAAAAATATACTTTTATAGAAAAATATACATTTTTGAAAAAGGAATATTGCCAACAGTGCATTTTTGTAGAAAAAAAATATTACTAAAACACATTTTTGTAGGAAAAAAAAATTATTCTGAGCAAAGTATTTTTTTAATACAAAACTAAAAGACATTTTTAGTTTTCTAAAATAAAAAAGAATAAAAACAAAAACATTTCATTAAAATCTGACTAAATCAACCTTCTTACTATGACCGGATATTTTTTAAAAATACGTTAAAACCCCACATTTTAGGCATTAAATAACCCACAGTGGTTGATATACCGTTAAACAAAAACTCAAACTCAAACTATTACATTCAAAACAATAAAATGCTTAGTCAGTACTGAACGAAACAATAAGCTAAAATCCGAAAGAGAAACTTACTTTATCGCATGTAATGATTGTTACAAAAATACATGGGATAAACCTCAAGGAATCTAAATAAAAAAAAACAACACAAAACAGGTATATTGCAAAATAACAAGTCAAAAGTGTTGCTTACCCACCGTAACGAAACTGACGACAATGTTGACATCAAAAGTTAAAGGAGAAAATAATTTACTATGACGTATGTGTTTTAATGTTTTAATCGCAAGGTCATCTAAAGTAAATTTACACCTTGGCTCTTATAAAAGGTCACCATTTCTGGCAGATTCACATATGCAGTGTGCAATACCTCATTACAAAAGTGATGGAAAGAAAAAGAAAAGATTCTTAAAGGAATTCGCATCGACGAAAAACAAATCTAATATTTCCAGAAAACTTTTTTTTGGCGTGCATGTGTAGTTGTATGAACAGAACAAATTCAACCAGATGTCCGGAAGGACGAAACGTTTCAGAAGAAAATGTTTCCACTTTTTCATACAATTCCCCTAATACTGTTCTTCATGCAAAAAAATATATATCGTCGTCACACACACGCACACACGCACACACACACACACACACACATACATCTATCTATCTATATATATATTTACACACACATATATCTTTCTATATATACATTTACACGCACATACAGACACATACAAACACACTCATATCTATGTATTATGCTCTCATTACGATTGAGTTCTCTAGAGATGAAAGTTATAAAAACAGTTTTCACTTCTGCGATATATGCATGACTTTTTAGAAATGAATTGAGTTCTTTCAGTGACTGGCATGTGTATACACTGCTTATATACAACACGTTAACATTTTCCTTCTCTGATCCCATGCGCCTATGGCTTAGGGAGTAGCCACTCCGACTGACACCAAATCGATTGAGTTTCAATCCTGGCCAGAAGCAAGTGGATGTGTCTAGCCACACTGATGAGCTCTGAAACAAGCTTGTATGTAGATGACTAATATATATATATATATATATATATATATATATATATATATATATATATATATACAAGGTGGATTAGAATGAATACGTCTTAATGCGTAATTAATGGCTGAATTTTGATCTTATATGTTCGCTGTACAATGACCAAAGTGTCACTTCAGAATTAAGGGCATTGGCAAGCAGAAGGATTATTGAAAAGTAAATAGTTGTTTTAAAAGTAAGTATTTCTTATTAGGTTACACATTAATTTATGCCCCTACAGAGACACACACACAATATATATATATATCAAATGTAGGAGAATTTCTATCTTTATTTTCACCTGAAATTAAAGCCAAAATACGATGTTTAGAACGGCTCACGATTAAGCATAATAGACATTCATTGTCTCTTATATTTAACAGTATAACTTTAGAAAATTATCTGCTGCCTCGATATACAATATATATATATATATATATATATATATATATATATATATATATATAATATTCAAATATTATTAAATTTGTGGATTTGCGTATTTAAGATGATGTGTCTATTTTAAACAGTATATATTTCGTCTACCGGCCTACATACTTGAAAACGTTTCGACCATCAGAAATTCATCAGAGTTCAATAAATTCTTATAGGGCGAAACGCATCACAATTAAACTTTTACACTATGTGACCCACACACACACACACACACACACATTATATATATATATATATATATAGATATATATATATATAGATATACCTAAATATATATTGATTTACCTAAATTAATAGATCACCGAAACCTACTAGGTCGGTCAAATCAGTATCACGAGAATATATATAAATAGAATTTGATTAATATATATTGGAAGTAAATTGATTGTTTGGGTGAAATATTTACAAAAAGAACAGATTCGAGAAATTCTTAGAATTTACATGCCATCACACCACTGAGAGGTCATCCCATTGTAATCGAATTTTTTTGCTTGTAGAAATTATCATTAAATTCGAAATGGTAGTGATGGTAAGACGGCAGATTTTTATTATTTTAGCTGTTGATAGAAATAAAAAAATATTCCAGCATTCCTTGTTCATACGCATGTGAAGTCGCGAAAAGACCAATTAAGTCTGATGAAGTCCTAATGGACGAAACGCGTGACAAGTGAAGTTTTTTTTAACTTTGTTTATACACTTTTTCCAATATTGCCCCAATATATATATATATATATATATATATATATATATATATGTTATAAATTATACTTTAGAACATGTACAAACTACAATGTACTACAAAATTAAACATTTCCTTTAATTTTTATGATCTTTTAATTTAATTTTAATATTTTTTTCAATTTATTTTATTAGGGCTAATGAATTTATATCTTCGTCTTGTATTTTTAAATGTCCCCAGATCTGTTTTTTTTTTAATAATTCTTATGAATTTTTGGGGTTTTTTTTTATAATCGTGTCGTCCTAAGTAAGGCATTTTGCTGCCACTGTTGTGCAGGGCTTACATAGAGGAATGTCATGAGGAGTGAGAAGTTGCAGCGGGTGTCAGGAAGAGAGTAGGCGAGAGAAGAGAATACTGATGAGAGTGGGGTGGATGTAGAAAAGCATTAGAGAGAGGATGTAAGATAGTGAGACAGGAGATGACTATTGACTTGACAATTTTCTCACCTTTTCTTGCTTTTTTCTCCTCTGTGCATATTCTCAGTTTTTTCTCTTTGTTAAGCCCAGATGTCGTGGGACTGATATATGTATATGCCTATATTTTACTAAATTTGGGGTCTATTTCTCTCTTAGCCGTTTCTCATTGGCTCTTTCCTCTCGTTTCTTTCTTTCTCTCTTGTTTTCCTCTTTGTTTTTTTTTATTTCCTCTGTGACCTTCTTGCGTATGAACAAGGAATGCTGGAATGTTTTTTTATTTCTATCAACAGCTAAAATAATAAAAATCTGCCGTCTTACCATCACTACCATTTCGAATTTAATGATAATTTCTACAAGCCAAAAAATTCGATTACAATGGGATGACCTCTCAGTGGTGTGATGGCATGTAAATTCTTTTTGTAAATATTTCACCCAAACAATCAATGGCCTTTTTCTTCCCCCAACAATTGTTTTCTTATCTTTTCTATCCCCTCTACCAAAAAGGAAGTGAATTTTCTTTCTTTTCTTTTCATAAATAACGTCTATTACCATCATTATCAACTACCTGATGAGAGATTGTTCTCTCAATACCGAAACAAAATGTGCAATTTTGGAGTAGATTGTAGTTTGTACATGTTCTAAAGTGTAATTTACAATAAATATTTATTGCTCTATTTTTATATTTAGCACCTTTTAAATAAATGTTTTGAAATATTACCTTTGTTCTTTATTCGTTCGGATATATATATATATATATATATATATATATATATATATATCACAGGAAGTCATCACAGTAACTTAATTATACTGTTTAAAATACAGATTCCTGTATTATATTTTTCATCCGTGGGTAATTAAACTATAATTCCACTTGATATCTGCTGACATCCATAATCATTTTCCTAACATTTGTACCCAATAAATATAAGATTTATAATTAAAAAATGAAGTTAGGATTTTCTTTTAAAAATCCATTATTTGTTATATATTGAATCTTAACTCAGAAAATGAATATATCTATTTGAACAGTTATATGCAAATGTGAAGGGCCCGTTTAAGGTTTGAAATAGATATTTCTCACCGCCACCGATGCTCTTCTTTTCAAACCTAAGTAAAAAAAAAAAAAGAAAAAAAAAAGAAAACTACACTTGTGAATGTTTTTCACTGCCACCACGTGAATTTTTGATGCGTCTCACCTTTTGTGCTCTTCCGGCGTTTGACTTTGTGTCCTGGCTAAATCAAGTAAATCTCTCACTGAAACGGCGCCACTGAAGGCAAAAGCACACAGTTGTAAACCGAAAGTACAAACAAAGCACGCCAACATACCGATCTGCACAACTAATTACATTTTTGCTTTTACACGCATCATACATTCAGTGAAAAAGACAAGCACACTAATTCGTTACCATATCTCTCCTCGAAGGACTTCATCATTGACAGCTAGTATTAATATCTCTCTTTATATTCAAATCCGTCTCCCTGAAATACAAACTTTGAGGTGATTCAATCAAATCCTTCCGCACGGTAGTTCTCATTTCAACTACGTCTAGTGGATAGAAATGTATGTTGACGTACATATTTCTGCAATGAAATGGAAATAAACTTTCTCACATCAAAACTTGTGTATACAGTGTTCTCTTTTTTTTTCTCTCTCTTCTTTTTTTTTCTCCACAAACAGAAGCAAATAGTAGCTTGTCGGAAAAGATTTAAGAAGCCAAATAAGCCACACAACTACAGGGATTTTTCTTATAGAGAAGAATCTCTTCACTTACATCAACGTAAAATCACGCGCGTTCTTACAAGATCTATCTGAAACCAATCCATCTGTCAATTCATTTCATATTAGCAAAAAATAGCAGGATCTGTGTTAATGGCGTCATAGGTCAATTCAAAATATTCCCTTTGAGATTCCGTCCTGGGCATGACGATAGACTGTATCCGAAAGCAAGGACTCTGATCGGGAGTTTTTGAGGAAGGAGAAACGACCTCTTAATTGATGTTGTTCCCAGTTGCATGAGTAAAACCGGGGTGGTAGAACAGGTTAGGATACTAGCTATGGAGAAAAAATTAACCCCCAAACTGGGATTAAAACACGATGAGAGTATTAAAAGAATTATAGTAAATAAATATTTTGTTTTTGTTTTTTCATAGTAAAAAAATTCCCAGTAAAAATCTTTATAAAAAAATAAAGAAAAAAAATACCAACAACACACTTTTTTAAAAATACCACAAATACATTACTAATAACCCCAAGAAAATTAAATTTCGTTACTAAATAACACTTAAGGAGTTGATATACCATTAAGCAAACAAATAAATCTCTTTATGATTACACACACACACACACATGCACACACACACACATGCACACAGTTCTCTTAGTGTCACTTCGATATTTGACATTTGCGTTAACAGTCAGAGCGCCTCGGCGTGGTGTAATGGTTAGCAAACTCGTCTCGCTAGAATCATTATAAGTGAGTTCGATCCTCACTGGGTATCACCTACTTTCGGCCGTGTGTTACGTCTAAGCTACGCTTAGAAAATCATCTCCCTCCAGGGTTGTGGGCAGGTGCTACCAACCCTTCCCCTTTCTTAGAAAACTGTTTGCTACTGAAACAGCAAAAACGCTGCCCTACACACCATTAGGTGTAAGGAAAAGTTTATTACTTTTTTATTTACCAGTTACTTTTTCGAAAATAACATTTTCTTTTGCTGTTTTTTTTGGTTTTTGTTTTTTTTACATTCCACTTTTTCACGTCCACACGAATTTCCACAGCGACATTATTTCTTGGAAACCCCGGATGACTCACATGAGTATTTCGCTAAAATATATATATATATATATATATATATATATATATATATATATATATATATATATTGCATCCAGCGCAAAAACAAAGAATATACGTACTTAATCATTGCAGAGTAGGGCTTCATTGCCGACTGAAAAATCTTGACGTGAAAGTGTTGACGCATGCACAGCAAGCTCTTGCCATATGCCTTTCTGCGTCAAGATCGCGCAACCGGTTCTTGCGATAATCAAATTAATTATAAACATTCCGGAAAAATTTCGATTGTGTTTGTGGGTTTTTTGATAAAAAGAAAACCGTTGCCTTCATAATGAAAAAAAAAACATTTTGTTATCTCTTCTGTTAATGCACACAAATATGCTTTTTTATAGATCACATCGATTTAACAAACAAGGTCTGATCAAAATTCAACTAATATCGATGGAGTTACGGATATACAGATTCAGATACACACACAAAGTATTCACCCATCCCCTCTCTCTCTCTCTCTCTCTCTCTCTCTCTCTCTCTCTCTCTCTCTCTCATATATATATATGAAATAATTTGTTTGAGCATTATTTTTGATCGATACCCGTATTTAAATACATATACTGTTTATAATCAAACAGTATTATATATTTATTTCTACCGGCCTGATTATTTGAAATAAATATATAATACTGTTTGATTATAAACAGAATATCTACTTAAATACGAGTATCGATCAAAAATAATGTTCAAATAAATAATTTCAAATTGTCGGTTGTTTATAACCAGTTTCGTTAATTTCCGTTATATATATATGTATTTGGGTAAGTCGAAAGTTAGCTGCACTTTCACTATAACGTATTTTTAGGTTTATTACACTACTTTCTATAAATACGTGCTTGTTGTCGGCACCATTGTGGTCACGTGATCAAAGTTTTAGCTTAATCGCGCCAGTTTTCATGCATCTGTTACAATGTAAACATAACCGCTTCGCTAGCAGTGTGTACCAAAGAGGAACAAAGAGCAGTGATCCGATTTCTCTGGTTGGAAACTGTGTCAGAGGCTGACATTCATCAGAGTCGCTTAACGCAAAACTGCGACAGTGCAGTACCACAGAGAACTGGGTGTGAGTGGATTGGCAAGTTTAACAGTGGGCGGACAAACGTGATGCACGAATAAGGAGCAGGTTACGCCTTCAACCTCCGTCACAGCTCAAGAGATGGTAAGAGGTAATCGGCAAGTTATCATCAATGAGGTAGCCTGTTTTAAGCAGATTCGGTCAACTGCTTTGTCTCCATCAATGGTGCACACCTCTATCGGAGCGCCCATGTTTGTACTGTAACAGCAGCAAGAATCTTGGTGCGGTTAAGCATAAATTTCTGTCACGACAAAATTAAAGATTTGCGTGTGATGATTGTCTGTCGCCAATGTTCGATATGTACAGAATTCCTTGCTTTAATAACCCATATTCGATATAGCATACTGATAAGATGTCTCTTAGTTTGTACAAAACCATTTCACAAGTATTCGTGCTAATGTCATTCGTACGTCCGTAACTAATATTCAGAAACATTAGGACCTACAGGAAGTTTCTTTGTATAAAATCGATTGGTTTGGTCATGCATAATCGTTAACTAATCTGAATAAATGAATTGTAATTAATTCTTTCCGATGAAACTGAATCAATAAAAAGCGCCACCCGATTTGGACGGTGAATAATTTTGCAGTCGAGATTAGATCTTAAAATATTTGCCGTTAACTTCATGCAGTTCACAGTTAATTGGGCGACTTTTTGTTTGAATCGTCTGAGGAGCTTTTATTTCCGCATGATGCCATAAAGATGAGTCATTATTTTCTTGAAACACTCACTGTTACAAGCGTATAAATGCTTCTTCGTATTCCGATGAAGTTTATCTTGTTTAGAACAGCAATTCTCGACGCTGCGCGATTATTGTTGAGGGATGATTCGCTAAGGAAATTTGGAAGCACATTCCATTTAGAAAGGTCTTATATTAAAAATAGCCTTATGCTTCATGAACGACTGTATTAGTGAGCATCTGTCAGACATGTTCCAATTCCTTCAGCATATAAAGGGCGATTGAAAAGTAATTCCCTATTTCAAAATACCCATTATTTATTAATTATAATTTTTACAAGAAATTGATAAGAAAGGAAATCGTTTAGCATGAATTTTTATTTAAAATTTGATATGGGTACCAGATTTCACCACCAGCTTCTCAAGATGCCCCAGAAATTGTATTAACTGATTTCACCAGGAACTCTTGTGAGATGAAAGACATAGCCTCTTGTATTTGCCCTTCAAGTTCTTCTAAAGTCTTGTTTTGGTATAGTACACTTGCTCCTTTAACCAATCCCAAAGAAAAAAGACAAAGAGCATTCATTCAGGACTCCTGGCTGTTCAGGTATATATATATATGGGAAAAGGCTTCTATGCTTGACTGTGAATATTTCAGCATGCACTCATATATATATATATATATATATATAGCACCCAGTCATAGATATATATTACATGCATACTGTGTGTGTGGATATATATATATATATATATATATATATATATATACAGAGGGTAATTGAAAAGCAATTTCCTATTTTAAAATACTTATAATTTATTTATTAACTATAATTTTTACGAGAAATTGATAAGAAAGGAAATCGTTTAGCATGAAGTTTTATTTAAAATTTGATATGGACACCAGATTTCACCACCAGCTTCGCAAGATGCCCCAGGAATGGTATTAACTGATTTCACCAAGAATTCTTGTGGTATGAAAGACATAACTTCTTGTAGTTGTCATTCAAGTTCTTCTAAAGTCTTGGTTTATTACAGTAGACTTGCTCCTTTAACCAAACCCAAAGAAAAAAGTTGAATAGTTTTAAGTCAGGACTCCTCGCTGGCCGCTCATACATAAAATATAGGGTTACTTTTCCATCACCCTGTATACATATCGCACCAAAACACACACACACACACACACACACACATATATGCAAACTTGAAACAACTCCTTCTCTAAGCCGATTTGTTCGATTATCGATTTTCAATATTTATCGGGGGTACCGCGATACAAAACCTAGCTAAGAACACTCGCAGACGCTTATAGTACAACTATGTAAATTTTCAAGAAGATCGGTTCAGCCATTTTGGAGTCTGTAGGTAACGGATACACACACACAGACACTCACACAGACAAAGTTCCATTTATAAATATGTTTAGATTTTGGTAATATTTAATAAATATAATGTTCAAGAACCACTCAAAGATGGTTATTGGATCAGGAGTGCGATATAAATATAACAAGTGACAGAAAAAAATTTATTTACCCTACTCTCTCACTAGAGAGAGTTGTAAGACAAGATCGTTTTTTGAAGTAGACAACGGACGCTCGGGCCACTGGTCAAAGATTACCCAGTCCCCGCTCGCCTGGGCACAATGCTTGTTTTAGCGTGTCATGAGTCGTGACAGCATGCTTAAGCTTGTCTTATTTGCTCTTGCTTAACTGGCAAGTGACTTAACTCCTGTACCAGGGAAGTATAAATGAATTTCTGAGCGTAACTTAGATGTGACACAATGTTGAATGTATGAGACACCCAGTGAGGTTCGAAATCACAACCCTTTTATAATGATTCTAGCGAGATAAGCTTGCTAACCACCACGCCGAAATGCCCACCAGCAGTCACAATGAAGTGAAGGCTATATGGTTATGTTTAGAGAGCGGCTGCCTAATAATTTATGATCACTTTCAATAAATTTCGTCTAAATAATTTAATTTCTCTTTCAATTAAAAACTACATTAAATTAAAGTACGATTTAATGATTAATACAGTGAGTTTTAATGATACTAATACACTGGGTATAAGTAATACTAATACGGTAAGTGTATTGTTTTGCAAAAGAGCCCATTTGTGTTCGTATAATCTTTTATTTAAATTTCTACATCTCAGACCAATGTAGTTTATAGGACATTTGTTACCTGCTGTGTCAGATAGGAATCATCATTTCTCAGTTGAGCCTCATTCTTTGGGCAAATTGCGGCAGCTCCGTTGTATCAATCCGAGGATAGACATGCATCTGAGAAAAGGTATTCTAAAAGGTGCCCGATACCGGGAAACAGTGTCCGGAGACGGTGCACCAAAAGGGGTTGATCAGTGGTCGCTACCGAGGTTAGCCCGACTCGTGGTTGCGGGACTGAGTAATTTGGGGCCCTTGGCAGTGCGCACACGTTTACATTCACATCTTAGTGGGTGGGGACGAGGTAAATATCCATAGGATATTTGTTGCAAACACACACTTCCGGCTATTATTATTAGGCCACCCCAGTTATTTTTAAAGAAATGATGAATTTCATACTATTTTTAGTATTTGTTGCCAAATGAAAATAAAATTGTTCTTTTGTTATTGTTATTTTACAAAATTTTACAAGGCAAAAAAGTCAAGATGAATTCGTCTGAATTACCCTAAATTTTTTTCATTCTTTCATTGATGAAACTGCTATATAGGTAATTATTAAACATTTATAAATTCATTTGGTGCACATGTTATAGTGCAATATTAACAAAAGAACCATTCTGTTTTCATTTACAATTTTTTATTTGGCAATAAATACTTAATAATAGTATGAAATACATGATTTCTTTTAAAACACTGGGGTGGCCTAAAAATTATGGCCGGTAGTGTATATTTGCACGGGTGTAATGAAAGCTTTAAAACTAATCCATGGTCCTGGAGCTCAGACTCTTTGGACATTGGCACGAAAGACTAAAAAGCAATAGTTGTTTCCAGTTAAAGCGAAACCGTAGACTGAAAGAAAAATGAATGGATGTAAGTCAAACTTTGATTACCTGTTATTGATATCAAATAAGTTTTTTTCTTCGTAAACTAATTTTGAAGGCTAAATAAGTTCTCTGAGTAAATGGTAACATGGCTGAGACTAAGAACTACAATTATACCTACTTAGAGCCAAACCAGAAGGACAAAATAAAATAAAAGGGCTGACAAAAATACAGACATACAGGCAGATAAACAGACACACACACAAACACCTTGCCTTATATATATATATATATATATATATATATTATCGATTTTCTGCACTATTGTAAGAACTGCAACCTTGTAACTTCTGAATAACGTTTATGTCTTTGTCTATGAGTGTATCAAATTTGATTAAAATTGGACCACTCCTTCTATAACCCGATTTTTCAATTTTCGATTTTCGATATTTATCGGGGGTACCTCAACACAAAACTTAGATAATAACACTCGCAGACGCTTATAGCGCAACTGTGTAAATTTTCAAGAAAATCGTTTCCGCCGTTTTGGAGTCTATAGGTAACGGGGACACACACACACAGCCACACCCACACACAGAGACAAAGTTCCGTTTATAAATAAGTTTAGATTCCTTTTTCAGTTTTAATATTTTTCTTGTTATATAATTTTGTATTAATTAAATCAATGCATTTGTAAGTTTGTTTGTGGTGCAGTGGATATCGGCTAGGCAATGAGAAATCTGAGAGCCTGCTCCGAATTCCAGTTGAATTCGATGCATTCACTTATGCACAAATAACCCTGGGAAAAGTCTGAACCCGTCTCTTCTCCCTCTACGTCAGGACAGACTGAGTTCTATAGCCTTGGTTGGCGACCGGTTTACCACAGAAAGTAATAGCAGCCTACTGCAGATAAATCTTCTGCCCAGTAAGTCATGTCATGAGAGAGGCATGATCGCCTAAACGTGTATCACTTCAATGCATGACTGACTTCTTAACAGAGAATGGAAAATCCGACTGAGGTCCGAATACGGATAGGACATGAAAGAGAAAATACCAAATCAAAATACCAATAAATTTTAGATGCGGCCATGGGTATGACAGTAAACTGCATCCAGCAGCAAGGCCTCTGATTGAAAGGTTGTGAGGAGCATGGAACCACCTCTTAATTGCTGTTGTTCCCAAGTCCACCCTGACCAGGAGGGATAGCACCTGTTAGGGTCCCAGCTATGGACAAATAGTTAACCCCCAAACTGGGGTCAAAACACTTTCAAAGTATAAAAATAAATTTTATAGAAATATATATATATAAATAGACATGTATAGAAAAAATACATTTTTTGAGAAAAAATACTATCAACACATTTTTGAAGGAAAAAATAACCAGCAATACGTTTTTTAATAAAAAACTAAAAAGAAAAGAAAATTCATCAAACATTAAAAATACCTTAAACACCCACATTTTTGGCATTAAATAACCCACAGAGGTTGATATGCCATTAAACAAAACTCAAACCGAAACAATTTTACGTTTTCTCTCATCTCATCTTTTCCTTTGATTCAATGTGAGATTTGTATTATATTTTTGCTACCTGATTATAATTTGAACTGAAGAAATTATTTCTTTTATTTTCTGTTGTTGATAGTAGTTTTCTTTCTTTTTTTTCTTTTTTTTTTTTCGTTATTGCTTCAATTTGCTTAATCTGTGTACGTTTTTCCATTTATTTACTAAAGTTTGTAACGACTATTGTTGTTTATATCGTTATTTGATGACAACAAATAAAATATACTTTGGCAAACAATAACCTTGGCATCAATTTTATGTACATGATGTCATAAAAATTCGTGTGCACTTTTAAAAATGTATAACTTTATTTGTATTTTCGATAGAAATAATTTGTAAAAAAAGATTAGAAAGAAGTAAATCTGTATTTTTTAAGGTTTTATTGAGATTTTATTTAAGTTTCCATATGTCCTCCATCATTAGCTATGTAAAGGGTAATACGATTTTGCAGTTCACGGAAAACATTTGAAAACCGATATACAGCCATGCCTGAATCGCATTTTAGCTTTCAAATCTTCTAATGAACTAGCTTTGTTTGCATACACAATTGTTTTCACATGTCCCCATAAAAAAATCTAATGGAGTTAAATTTAGCGAACGTGGAGGCCAGTAAAATAGTCCACCCCTTCCGATCCATCTGATTACTTCACTAAAAATGTTGCAAATTTGGTGGTAAGGAATTATGGTATAGATATACTTAAAACTAGGTAAATTAAACTTTATAATTTTTTTTACAGATTATTTCTATCACAAATACAAATCTTGTTAGAGATTTTTTAAAGTGCACACAGACTTCATGGACACCCTGTATATATATATATATATATATATATATATATATATATATATATATATCATTGCGATTGGTTAAACGTTCTTAAAAGTACATATTTGGCCTAGTTTACTATTAAATGATCAATTAAAAAAGGTCTATCGTCTTTAATCTGCAGATGAAGGATTTCATTGTGTACACTTTTTCTTATTTTTTACGTCTGTTAATGTTTTTTGTTAGTTAATGATCACGTGTTGATCTTTTCTATTAAAATGCATTAAAATGCATTAAAATCATAAAATCTATCTTCGCTTTGCAGTGAAATGCATTAAACATTTGTTAAATTTTTAAATTTTTTTCACACCAAGAAAACCGGAGGCATTAAGACTGTATAAACGAATTGTTATTTATAGATTGTTAATATGACAATTTTTTTTTTAATTCTTGAATTACTCTTAAAATCAATAAATCATGGATAAATACGGGACCATTAGACGGCCATAACATGTCCTTTGAACTTTTCTTCATCTGTTGTCTGTTATTACTCTATTTTATTTTTTTGACATTTACTTACAAGTTTTCTTCTTCTTCTGTGTGCCTTGTCCCTTTAGGACGTAGACGATCGTGGCTTTCCACATCTCCCTATCCCTGGCGGCTTTTAGCACAACTTCTCCTGTTACACCAGGCAACCCTTGTTGCTTAATGTCTTTTAATTGTATGTGTTTTGTTATGGGTTATTGATTTGGTTTTGCTACTACTGTCACTACCACTAAAGTTATACTTTTATATAACATTATCGTAAAATAAACTGCTTGTTACGACAGTCCACCAGAAAAGTAATAACTCCTATATTATATGTTGGCTTACAATATCAGAGGTAAATGTTGTAGGATTTAAGATTAATAGTTTAACCTTTTCGCTAATAACAAAATATTTTTACCTTGTTACAGACAGCAATTAAGAGGAAGTCTAGCAAAATAATCAGTGATTTACTTACTATATGTGACACACGCTCGGGCAATCATTTCTCTCGAGACATAACTGGTTATGTAGAATATTTTCCCACAGGAAGTTGCCATTTTTTTCTGCTAATCAACTTCGTTGCCAACCAAGGCTATAGAACCTAATTTGTCCTGGTATTTAGCCCATAGTTGGAGGGAGAAAGATGAATAATTACCTTTCCCAAGGCTATTTGCGCGTTAGTGAATAAAACGAATTCGAGTGTGTTTTGAACCCGGCTCTCTGAGTTCTTAAATCTAACCAATATCCATTACAACACAAATCTCATCCAGATATATCTAATGATCTCTAACATAAATATTCGTCCGAAGCAAAGGTGCATCATTGAATTATTTCTATACTAAAATGTTTCCACACACTGAAATTCATTAGACATTTCCGGAAGCCAGACATGGATATCAGAAGATGAGCGATACGTTTTCGAAGAAGCTACAGAGATGTGTGTATTAAAACAAACATGTAGAAATGACAACCAACTTGATCAGCTCATCGGTGGCAACCGATTACGACCAAAGCACTCTGAATATTGGCCTCGCCACGTTGAATGAAATTCACGACATTTGGATGTCTTTTTTCTTTTTCTTTTTTTAATCGAATTCACCCCAAGCAAGGCAATGAAGTCGCAAAGACACAAGAGGTTACTGGGTGCGAAATAATTAGAAAACAGAAAATATTTACAAATGAATGAGAACAATTGAAGAGTAATCAAGAAGGCAGTAGATAACGATTGACAAATGTACAGCTTTCTGTGTAAATAATGAATGTGAAAAAATAAACAAAATATTTGACGCATTTCTCTTATATTTTACTTGATTTTCATCACAAACTATTTTTGATCCATTTCCCGATTATTAAATTATAGAAGAATTGCAATTCATATTCAGACCAATCTAAACTTATTTATAAATGGAACTGTATGTGTGTGTGCGTGTGTGTGTGTGTGTGTGTGAGAGTCTCTCTCTCTCTCTCTCTCTCTCTCTCTCTCTCTCTCTGTCCCCGTTACCTATAGATTCCGAAACGGCTGAACCGATTTTCTTTAAAATTTACACAGTTGTACTATAAGCGTCTGCGAGTGTTCTCAGCTTAGTTTTGTGTCGAGGTACCCCCGATAAATATCGAAAATCGATAATCGAAAAAATCGCGTTATAGAAGGCGTGGTCCGATTTTAATCAAATTTGATACACTCATAGGCAAAGACATAAGAAACGATATTCAGAAGTATCAAGGTGGCAGTTGGTACAATAGTGCGGAAAATCGATAATATCTAAACTTATTTATAAATGGAACTTTGTGTGTGTGGGTGTGGCTGTGTGTGTGTCCCCGTTACCAAAACGGCTGAACCGATTTTCTTGAAAATTTGCACAGTTGTACTATAAGCGTCTGCGAGTGTCCTTAGCTAGGTTTTGTGTCGTGGTACTCCCGATAAATATCGAAAATCGATAATCGAAAAAATCGGGTTATAGAAGGCGTGGTCCGATTTTAATCAAATTTGATACACACGTAGACAAAGACATGAGAAACAATATTCAGAAGTTTCAAGGTTGCAGTTTTTACAATAGTGCAGAAAATCGATAATATATATATATATATATATAAAAGGCATGATGTTTGTGTGTGTGTCTGTTTATCTGTCTCTATATCTCTTATATATATCCACAATTTTTTTGGTTTTCTAAGCATTGTTTAGATATGACACAAGGCCGACCCTTGGCCTAAGCTATGATTTAATTAGTAGCATTTGTTTCAGTAAATCATTATTATCTTCAAAAATCCTTACAACGTAAAAATATATTTTCTGGCTTTAAATAACCTAGAAAGGGTTGATAAGTCATAAAAACAAGCCAATCAATCAATCTATCGACCCTTGAAAAAGATATGCATTCATATCTTCTCTCCTCAGCTAGGAGTTGAGTAATAAGACAGATTGACTCTTATATCCGTGGTTGACAACCAATCTACCACAGAGAAACGGTTACTTTTTCAGGAAATTCTTCTGTTAGATCAGCCATGGATCGAAAGAGACGTGATAGCACAAGCGTTTACAGCTAACTGACTGAAGGTATTAGAATGGATGTGGTGGAGACTTACCTCACCGAAGCAAGTTAAGGCGGATTATCTCCACATGCATGTGTAGACGTCATGGAACCACCACGCGAGCTCATGCAAGGCAGTTTTTGAAATGACACCTCGCATGCGTCATTGTCAAAAGCGAGGCTCTCACATGCGAGAAATTTCGGTTTCTTGCTCGAGACCAAAAACTCATAAAAAGAGCCAACTTCTGTTTCGGAGTCAGTTTGGTGTTGGCGATTCGGGAAGGCTACACCGGTGTTCGGAGGACAGTGTTTTGTTTACGGTGCGCAGGGAACGGAGTCCTGAGTGAAGCAGTGTTCCGGGTTCTACTTGGAGCAGCTGAGAGAACGGATCTAAGCGGTCATTAATTCTTCTACCAGCTACACTTCAAGAAACAAATATTACAATGGAGGTGTAATTTTACATCAAATTTTGATTTCAGATTTATAATACCGATATAAATTTTGTTTTGTTAAAAAGATTCTAAAACACTAGAAATAATATTTAAAAATGTTTCGTGCGTTTTTTAATAAATGTTTAATTTTAAGGGCAAATAAATATATTGTAAGCGGACTCTGTTCATTTTACTGTAGTTAGTGCGTATTTTCTTGTAGGGCAACGACTAATATCACCAAGCCTCAGTTGTCTCGAGTGCGCAGGACTCGAGAACAGTGAATAAAAATATTCACTACCCAATAGATGTAATACAAACTGTTTAAAATAAAAACGGGTCGTCTATTTCAAATAGGGACATCCACTGTATTTAGCATTTAAATTTACGTTGAAATGTGCCTATCTTTTTAAAAAGAACACATATTATCATGTATGTGCGTTGTGGTACAGTGAATATCGGCGAAGAACGAGAAATCGGAAATACGAATTAGGATTCTAGTAGAATCCGTTTCGTTAACTTAGGCGCAAATATTCTTAGAAAAGGTATTCATCCGTCACTTCTCTCTACAGCTATGGGTTAAAGAGATCGGATTCTGAACCCAATTTGGTAGCCAGCCTACCGCAGAAAGAAATAGCATTCTACTGCGTGAAAGTCTTTTGCCCAGTCAATGATGTCTTTTTCGAGACATGATCGCCCAAGCGTGTATCACATATGTCCTTCAACCGATTAAGTAGGAACTTAATAGAAGACAGCAAAACACGAAACCGACCTATTAACAAAAATTCTTGCTTTATGAATTTCTCTTAATTTTTATAGAATTTCAATACTAAAATTTTCCCTCAACCACGTTTTTTTTTTTTAATCGTTTCACCCTAAGCAAGGTAAAAGAATTAGATAGAATGAAAGCAAAGAAAAAGACGAACCAGTTACAGTGGGTGTCAGAGAAAGGAGCAAGAGAAGAATAGGAATACCGGTGTGATGACGATTGCAATGTCAGTCAGTTAAGTGCCATACGTGATGCATGCTTGGGCGATGACTGACTGGGCAGAAGATTATACCGCAGTAGGTTGCCATTACTTTCTGCGGTAGACTGGTTGCCGACCAAGGATATAGAACCCAGTCTGTCCTGCTATTTAACCCATAACTGGAAGGAAGAGACAGATTAATACCTTTCCCAAGGGTATCTGCGCGTAAGTGAATACAATGGATTCAACTGGAATTCGAACTCGGCTACCCGGTTTCTCGTTCCGAGCCGATATCCACTGTACCACAACGCACATCTGGTTGCAAGGTATAGAGAAGGAAAAAGATATATAGGGTGATGTAGAAAGAACTAGAGTCAAGTGGTTAAGAGCTGGGTATTGACATTGCATTTAAATTCCGGGTAGTTGTAGCCGTCAGGAAAGCAAGAATATGGAAGAGAGTTCCACAGGTGGGAAGTGCGAGAAAAGAAGCTGAGGTGTAGTTTTGTCGGCTGCATTTGGTTAATCTAATTGTCAGTGGTTGGGAACGGAAAAGTTCATCATCCGCGGTAGAACACACTAGAACACATCGACACTTTTATAGAAATAACGTTTTAGCGTGTTTTATACATTGACAGCGTGTCCTTTTAATTTTATTACATCTCAAGGGCCTTGTTAAAAGGTTCTCCGCTTTGATGTGAAGCGTAAGATTTGATTTGTTTGATGAGGGCATAATCCAAGAATTTATTTTTAAATTTCTCTTTCGGTTCAAGTGAGTTCTTTTTGTTTGAAGTGTTTTCTTGTGAGTTGTGTGAATAATTGAATAGATGACCGCTCCGAGAAATTAATATTCGCATCGCGGTATTGTGTGCTTGTTGGTGTAATCGAGCCTCTATGAGGAAATCACCGTAATGCCATTATCGCAACTCATTTTTTATATAAAGATGTAATAAACGTGCTTAAAAATATATATTATTACGGATTTTGAAAAAGAAAAAAAAGGGTAATGTTTATGTATAGATTGCGTAGTCTAATCTAGAATGACCAAATAATGGCCGGAAAACACAGTTGAGGGTAAATACCGCCAATGATGGATTGCTTTCGCTTAACTTTTGCATCGACCAACATGGCGCCAAGAAACCCAAACGACCGGAAGAAAGGGCCAACTTGGTAATAATAGTCGTTTCCCTACAAGGAAACATTTGGCATTCATTGTCTGAGAAGCTAATATTGCTATCGGTTGAAATTTTTGAAACATTGTTCTACTAAAAAGAATATTTCATCATGTTATAATAATTTTTATTAATTTATCTTTCAGATAAATTAATTTTCTGAAAGTTTGAAATTTTCAAATTTTACGTAATAAATCTATTGCATTTTCGAGATTTTCAAACTCCCAGAAAATATTGAAGATATTTTTTTTTATATCTAAGTGTTTTCTATTCATACTAAGTGGTTTCAACATGTTTCACTTATTTTCATTAATTTATCCTAAGGATGAATTAATTTTCTGAGACTCTGAAAATTTCAAAATATACCTTAAAAAAAGTATAGCTTTTTAGCTGATTTCGCATTGTTTTTCAACCTATTTGTTAAAGTTTTTAAACTTCTGTAAAGTATCAAAACCTCCAAAACAGTCCTATAGCTGTTATCACTTTTTCCAGTATCGATGAAGGTTTCCTTCCTAACGTTTTCTTTGAAGTAGTTTTGAACGTTAACATATTGATTATTTCATTATTTTCTTTTCGAGTTACGAATCGAGTTTAAGTTTTGTTTAACGGCATATTAAACTCTGTGGGATTATTTAATGCCAAAAAGATAGGGTTTCAAGTTATTTTTTAAATGTTCGATTACAGTGAAAAGGTTGATTTAGTCAGAATTTAATGAAATTTTTTTGTTTTTATTCTTTTTTATTTTAGACAACTGAAATGTCTTCTAGTTTTGTATTCAAAAATGTTTTGCTGGTTATAATTTTTTTCCTTTAAAAATATATTATGGCTATAATTTTTTCTTCAAAAATGTATTGTAGGTAACATTTTTCTTTCATAATTGTATATTTATTTTATAAAACCCTATTTTTATGTATATATTTCTATAAAAGCATTTTTATACTTTCATAGTGTTTTGACCCCAGTTTGGGGGGTTAACTATTTGCCCATAGATGGGACACTAACAGGTGCTACCACTCCGGGTTAGGCTGGATCTGAGAACAATAGCAATTAAGAGGTGTCTCCATGCTCCTCACAACCTCTCAATAAGAGACCTTACTGCTGGATTCAGTTTACCGTCATACCCCGGTCCCGAGTTACATGTGTTATCCATCGCCCGGTTCACACTCCACCCACGTCTATTGAACAGGTGAAGAGGCTCATCCCTTGTTTCCTGTTTAGGATGCGGTTTCCGGCTTTCTCTTTTCCAATCTTTTCTCTCTTTTCTTTTATTTATTTATTTTTTCAATTGGAGTAGATAGACTAAACTATCGCCCGGTTCACACTCCACCCACGTCTATTGAACAGGTGAAGAGGCTCATCCCTTGTTTCCTGTTTTGGGTGCGGTTTCCGACTTTCTCTTTTCCAATGTTTTTACTCTTACGTAGCCCCCTGTGCATCAGTGGCGTTATCGCCTTGCTTGGGGTGATACGATTAAAAAAAAAAATGTTGGCTATTGCTGCTGCTGATACACGGTCTGCATTTTCCTGATCATCTCTTTCCAGCTTTTTTCCTAGAAGCGATACTATAACGACTACCAATTGTATATGGATAAAAGCGAAAAAAGAAAAGGGAATTATTCGTTGATGAAGTCTACGTTTTAGTGTTAATGTCGGAAGAAACAAAGACGGAGATGACATGAAACACAACAAAGGTTTTTTGAGACAGTCTCGAAGAAAAACTCTGATTGGTTCAAAATATAATTATTTGAGTTTTACCTCCAATTACGGAATAGTTTACATTCTGTTTAAATTCCACTTTTGGCAGACCTGAAGGAAACTACCACCACCTTTAAATTTGTTGTTTTTCTTTTCTTTTTTTTTTTTTTTTTTTACTTTTTTCAGTGCAATCTTATTGATTACATCCTTAACTTTCCGATTGACAAAAAAAAAAAATTTAGAAAAATTTCAATATTTTAACAATTTTAGGGGGAGCTCATTTTTTCATACAACGTTATATATAGTAAATCGATTCTCCAGTTTGGAGCCACTCGCTGGTCCGACATTACTACCACCTGTAAATTGGTTAATTATCAACTATTTTTTTTTTACTTTTTTCAGTGCAATCTTATCGATTAAACTCTAAACTTTCCGATTATAAAAAAAATTGAAAATTTTTCAACATTTAAACAATTTTGGTGGGGGGGGCTCAGTTTTTCATAAAACCTTATAGTAGATCGATATTATTGTGCGATTAACTTTTTTGCTTGAGCATATTTAACTACTGAATCCTTTGCGTAATTTTTGAATAAACTCATTCTTGGAGTTTCCGAGGAAGATGCCATGGTAAGAAGTAAATAAAACTTAAAAAAAGAAAAAAGAAAACAAGAGCAACAACTCGGCCCAAAAAACAAAAAAAAAAAACAAAAACAAAGCGACTCCAACGCGAGTGATTCCAAAATGGAGGATCGATTTATTATAACGTTGTATAAAAAACTAAGTCCCCCACCGGCTAAAATTGTTTAAATATTGAACATTTTTCAATTTTTTTATTTTTTTTTGATAATCGGAAACTTTATGTAATAATCGATAAGACTGAAAAAAACAAAAGAAAAACAACAAATTTAAAGGTGGTTGTAGTCTCCTTCAAGTCAACCCCCTTTTTTACCTTTTAAATGTCACATTCCTTCAACTAATGATCACGGATCCCTTTATGTTTTATGATATTGAGTGAAGATTTTAGACATGCACAGTTTCTAAGTTCATTTATATATAAGGGAATGCAAGCAGGAATTTGAACACACTTAGGTAACCATGACTCTTTCGAGACATGATTGTCTGGACAGAAGATTTATTTGCAGTTGGTTGTTATTATTTTCTGCGTTAGACTGGTTGCCAACCAAGGCTATAGAACCTAATCTGTCCTGCTATTTAACCCACAGCTGGAGGGAGAAGTGACGGATTAATACCTTTCCCAGGGGTATTTGCGCGTATGTAAATTTTCTGCATAGATAACCGGTATTCTGCCAATAAATCCTTTTAATGTCAAAACTACTTTCTTCATTTAACTTTCCAATTTCATGGCGGGTCGGAAATTTAAAAAGTGCTTATAATCAGGTTGGCTTTTCCTTTTACTGACACCGTGTCTTTCTTTCGAATTAATCCGCACTGTGTTACTGATTATGTAATGCCAGTGGTAGAAGTAATCTTCAGTTTTCCTGGGAATCTGTGATGAAGTGTTTTCATTATAACACATACTCTTTCTCTTTTACGAACTTTTTCCACCAATCACTTTTTCTGTCGTTAAATTAGTCCATTATTCTTACCAGGTAAGCCGATCAAGTTATATATGGAAAACACATAATTATGAAAAAAAATGTTTTTATTATTTATTACATTATTAAACATTTATTTACTTATCAAACATTTCATAAAACATTTCTTATGTATGAAAAAAACAAAATAAAAATAAAATAGAAACATTTGGCGTCTATGAAGATTGTGCTTGTAAATTAAATACGAATTAGAAATAGCTAAAATGTCTTTCAAAAACTAAGCAACGTATAAAGAGAGATGAAAATGTCCCTAGTCACAAAGAAAAGAGTGTTGAACATTTATGTTATAGCTAATATAGCGGTGAATGCAGCACGGTTGAAGAGACTGCAGGGTACAGAGATGTTTCTACTAACGAATTCGGAAAAAAATAATAAACATACTATATGAAAAACAAGAAAGTTTTGAAAACAATAAGAATTACAAGAAACCCGATGGTTATAACCAAATATTTTTGGACAGATAATGGGGAAAGGGGGCCTAGTGAATTAAACACGCACAGAGCATACTGAGTGTAGAAGAAAGAGGAATCAGAGAGTATTCGTTTTAAGGTTTGAATGCATTAAATAAATTGAATGGAGAAGAAAGATAAGTATTAATAGTAAATTGGCATCAGTTAGAAAAAAGAAAAGCACAGGAAGTAGAGAAGAGCCGCGATCGGCTACGCTTTTTAAAAGACGTAGCACATAAAAGAGAATCAGAAATAATATGGAGGACACACGCTACGGGACACACTGGCTTCAAAATCAAATACTGGAAATCTATATTTGTCAACTGATATTCTGACAAAAACGAAGTTGCTGTTTATTTTGGCATTCAGCCAACTTCAGATTGTACAATGACATGAGTGTGACTGCGCATGCGTGAATAAGAGAAAAAGATTCTTTGATTGGTTGGATCAAGTTGTCTCTTCTATTCCGGTTTAGCTATATTATGATTATTAGTATTGAATAAGCTGATAAAGTGTTAATTACCGGCAAAATGCTGTTCTGAAGGAAGCGGTGTCTGGCACAGTTCCATGGAATCTATCCAAGTTTTGACTAAGATATTCAGCGAAAAATCACTGTTAATCCCACATTAACTACTGCTTCATTGGCTACAATCATGATCTTTTGTTTAATCATATAAAATCTATAACATTTTCCTTTTAATGACACAAGGCATAAGCCATTGGAAAATAATCTCAAAAGTTGTTGGGGTTGCGAAGAGGACTCATTGTTACTCGTTCAAATGTTCAAATTGTTTTTAACCCATGCAGGGGAGAGAGAGACGTGTTTCTACCAAGAGATAGGAAAAAATACAGATCTAAACTTATTTATAAAGAGAACTCTGTGTGTGTGTGTGTGTGTGTGTGTGTCCGTTTCCCATAGACTCCGAAACGGCTGAACAGATTTTCTTGAAAATTTACACAGCTGTACTATAAGCGTTTGCGAGTGTTCTTAGCTAGGTTTTGTGTCGAGGTACCCCCGATAAATATCGAAAATCGATAATCGAAAAAATCGGGTTATAGAAGGAGTGGTCCGATTTTAATCAAATTTGATACACTCATAGACAAAGACATAAGAAACGATATTCAGAAGTTTCAAGGTTGCAGTTCTTACAAAAGTGCAGAAAATCGATAATATATATATATATAAAAGGCAAGATGTTTTTTGTGTGTGTCTGTTTATCTGCCCGTACGTCTGTATTTTTTCAGCCTTTTTATTTTAGTTTTTGCTTCAAGTTTGGCTCTAAGTAGGTATAATTGTAGTTCTTAGTCTCAGCCATGATACCATTTACTCAGAGGACTTATTTAGTCTTCAAAATTCAGTCTCAGCCATGATACCATTTACTCAGAGGACTTATTTAGTCTTCAAAATTCAGTTTACGACGAAAAAACCTGTTTGATATCGATACCAGGAAATCAAAATTTGACTTACATCCATTCATTTTTCTTTCAGTCTACTGTTTTCATTTTAACTGGAAACAACTATTTCTTTTTAGTCTTTCGTGCCAACGTCCAAAGAGTCTGAGCTCCAGGAGCATGGATTAGCTTTAAAGCTTTCATTACACTCGAGCAACGCCGGGCTGTACTTCTATTTTCATATAAAAATAATGTTTGTTTTTGTTTGTTTTTTAACATTCTATACGTGTACAGAAAAACAGGAACATTGCTTACAAAAATAATATCTTTACTGAGCACAAAACTCCTCATAAGTACTCCTCAAACTAAGGTGTTGCTGTGACGATCGCTAACAAAAAACTGTCGCCAACGTTCTCTACGTAACTGGACTGTGTAATCTTCACCCAGGGCAGAAAAAGTCACTTACAACAGCTGTACATCACCCAGGAACCTTTCCAATGGTTTCTGAAATGTTCTATTTGTGGTAAATTATAATAACACTTGCAAACTTTTCAGACTTTCCAGGTTTTCATATTTGGCCATTTCGAATAAAGGATACTCAATATTTCAAAAGTTTTGTAATAAAAAATTAGTCGAAGAACTAACATGTAGGTACCTCGCTAATTCGGCAAACTTGAGACATGATCATTATCAGACAGCATTCCTCTTCTTGTCCTTTCAAGACGTAGGCGATCATGGCTTTCCACGTCTTCCTATCCCTGGTGGCTCTTAGCACGCCTTCACCTGTTACACCATGCAACCCTCGTTCCGTCATCCACCTGCTCAGCTCCTTCAAATATGTTATTTGCTGCTTTCCCCTTTCTCTTTTTCCATTTATCTGGCCTGTTAGTATCAGGTTCTCCAAGCCCTCCTTCCTCATTGTATGTCCCAGGAACTTCAGTTGTCTCTTCCTGGTGCTCAATATTAATTTCCTTTTCGTTTCCATTGGTTCTAACACCTCATCACTGCTCACATGCTGGGTCCATGATTTCTTCAGCATCCTTCTGTAGAACCTCATTTCAGTTGATTCAAGTTTTTCCTTCATCTTCGATGATATTGTCTAACATTCACTGCCATATTGAAGAACTGGCATCACATAGCAATTTAGTACTCCCTTCTTTGTTTCTAGTAAAAGTTACCTGTCTCTTAATACTCTTTTCAACTTCTGAAACGCGTCCTTCACCATGCCAAGTCGACTTCGGATCTCTGTGTCGCACTTTCCGTTTTCTGTTAGAACACATCCCAGATATTTAAATTTTTGTACCTGCTTGATTTTAGTATCCCTCACCTGTATTTAACATTTTGGGTTGTTCTTTTTACTGATGACCATTCATTCGGTTTTCTTGCAGTTTATTTGTAGTTCTTTTTGTCACTCTCTTCTGCAACCTTCCTCTAGCAGGTTTTGTAGTTTTCTTTCGTGTCTGCAATCAGCACTGTATCATCTGCGTATATTATGTTGTTCAAATTGTGGCCTCCGATGACAAATCCTGACATAACATCTAGGGTCCTAATTACCTAAAACAAATTATTTATTCATAATGGGAAATGAGTATAAGGGATGTCAAAAGCAAGCACTCCAGGAAATTTATCTTTCTGGGTACCATAGTAACAAAAATCAAAAAGTGGTACACAGAAACACGGACACGCATCGGAATAATGAAATATAACTTACAGAAAGGTATTAAGGAATAGGCAAATATTGTTAGAAACAAGGAAATGAGTACTAAACTGCTATGTAATATCTGATCTTCTTTATGGCATTGAATGCTGGATAATCCCATCACGGATGAAAATGGGATTTGAAAGAAAACAGATTCGTTTCTGACGATGAATTCCGAAAAGATCTCAGGCAAAACATCTGAGCAAGAAAGAAGTTTTAAACAGAATAAGAACTAGAAATACTCTTATACGAAAATGTGCGTCATTCGGCAGGATTTTCGCACATTTTCGAACAAAATTTATCGTAAATAATCAGGCCGCTAGAAATAAATATATAAATATACTGTTTGATTAAAAACAGAATATCTACTCAAATACGAGTATCGATTAAAAATAATTTTCAAACAAATAATTTCAATATGTCGGTTGTTAAAACCATTTCGTAATCTTCGGGACTTTCCGTAACATTGTATGTTTACATTTGTTGACATTACAATACATTTCAGAGCGCAGAACCGAAAATTGTGTTATATTGACTTATATTTACAATCGGAAAGAGACGTGTGACATTTCTGAGGCACATAGAAAAAATGCTAAGAGAAATTAACACTCTCAAAACATACTGAATGAAAAAGACCCAGAGGGAAAGAGCGAGTAACCTATTTAATGATTTTGTGTAAATGAATAGAAGTAAAAGGACATCCGGAAAAACTCGAAAGTTAATTAGAATAATAGAAATTTGTAGAAAGTCCTGATTAAAGGCACATATGGCACATAAAAAGATAAAAACAAAGATATAACTATTTATAACTAGCAGTATAGCCCGGCGTTGCTCGGGTGTAATGAAAGCTTTAAAACTAATCCATGCTCCTGGAGCTCAGACTCTTTGGACGTTGGCACGAAAGACTAAAAGGCAATAGTTGCTTCTAGCTAAAGTGAAACCGTAGACTGAAAGAAAAATGAATGGATGTAAGTCAAATTTTGATTTCCTGGTATCGATATCAAATAGGTTTTTTCGTCGTAAACTGAATTTTGAAGGCTAAATAAGTCCTCTGATTAAATGGTATCATGGCTGAGACTAAGAACTACAATTATATTTACTTAAAGCCAAACCCGAAGCAAAAACTAAAATAAAAGGGCTGAAAAAATACAAACAGGCAGATAAACAGAAACACACACAAACATCTTGCCTTTTTTATATATATATTATCGATTTTCTGCACTATTGTAAGAACTGCAACCTTGAAACTTCTGAATATCATTTTCTTATGTCTTTGTCTATGAGTGTATCAAATTTGATTAAAATCGGACCACTCCTTCTATAACCCTATTTTTTCAATTTTCGATATTTATCGGGGGTACCTCGACACAAAACCTAGCTAAGAACACTCGCAGACGCTTATAGTACAACTGTGTAAATTTTCAAGAAAATAGGTTCAACCCTTTCGGAGTCTATAGTTAACGGACACACACACAGACACATACACACACACAGACACATACACACACACAGACAAAATTCCATTTGTAAATAAGTTTAGATTTATACATTATAAATTAAATTATAATGGAAAATATATTGTGCTTGTTGTTTAAGAGTTGCTTAAAATATGATTTAGGAAAGCAATTAATATATACGTTTAATCGTATGCCATAAATGAGAAATTGTCGATATATTTTTTTAAAAGTGAGCGTCGTTATTGACATATTCAATTTAAAGAGTTATGAATAAATTGATTAATAAAACCATTTAATTACCGTTCAAACAAATCGAAAAATCTGATTGGACAATTTATTTTCTGTATGAGAGAAAATAGCATACAAACGAATAATGGAAATCATATGTTGTTCTTTACCGGTTCGCATTAGACTTTTAAATGCAACCACCTTCTGATCTTGTGCTGCGTTTAACTTTACGCAATTACCCATGAGAAACGACATGAATCCTCATTAACTATGGGTTAAAGGTAGAGTCAAAAAAGGCCCTTCTATAGTTATGAATTAATTGTACATTGCCAAACGGAAATTTCTGTTTCAAAATTTTTTTGTCAGTTGCTTTTATCGGTTGCTAGTGGCGCACAGAACGAATGCTAAAATGTCCTAATTTTTAGCAAATGAACAGATTTTATGAGTCTAATTATAATAATCAAAATGATGAATTTTGATAGTTTTTAAAAATTTGGAACGTGTTAGAAAGGATGAAAAAATCTTTAAAAATAATGACAACAAAATTTGATCCTTCCTCTTAATAATATCATAAACACTTTGATGATGGTACTTTATTTTTATAAGGTTTGAGCCCTTTTTACATCAACGAGGTCAACGAGTCAGACCTTTGGGATTAAAAAATACTTTTGTTCTAAATTTCATGCCACAAACAGGTCGTATTTGTTTCAAAGCAGGTTAATTTAAGTTTATATTTGGTAAGTTTCCAAAAATGATGAGTAAAAGATGTATATTATATTTTTGTAAGATTTTTAAAACCGTGAATCAATTTTTGTTTACAAATGTGTTGATCGTTCCAAAAATGACCGAAAAATAAAACATTTTTAAAAATCTAAAGATTTTAGATTCCAACAAATATAATTTCTGTTGGAAATACACCCGTGCATTTTCCTTAGTGGAAATAGTAAATTTAATCATTTAGCTTTCAATTAAGCTAAAATTCAAGTTTCAAGGAAAAGATTTTTATTTTAAAAATTCAATGTAAAACTTATATATCGAAAATGGAGTGGAGGTACCTAGTTTATATATATATATATGTGTGTGTGTGTGTGTGTGTGTGTGTGTGTGTGTGTGTGTGTGTGTGTGTGTGTGTATATATATATATATAATCTTTTCCCCCAAAGCAAGACAGTACTGCTACAGATTCGCAGGATGTTATAGTTAAAGGAGAATGGAAATAAAAAAACAACATCAAGGTACAGGGGACGTCGAAAAAATGATAAGAGAAAAATGAGAGTCAATGAGACAGAAGATACCAGTTGATGGTGCATTTTAATTTTTGGGGATTGTTGCTATCAGTGAAGCAAATACACGGCAAGAAGTTCCACAGGTGGGCAGTGCGGGTAAAAAACTGATATACAGTAGAAGTTGCGGTTATATGTGCCTATTTTGACTGTAAAAGGATGGGACCTAATTACCAATCTAGTAGCAAGAGTAAATTTATACCAATTTTTAATTTAATGATTTAATTACAGAATTTTAATGTTTTTTCTTCTAAAATGGATTTAAGACCAAATTCCGTATTTTATATTGAGTATACTACTAAATTGAATATCTGTTTATGTGTGGTTGTTTAGCAATCAAATTGACATCTACCTGACTAGAGAAAGAAAAAGAATGTACATCGCGACAGGGATTGTGTTTGATCGTATTTTCTTGGTTGTGTTTTAACAGTTAAACGCGTCCAGCTTTAAGGCGGTTTTGCCAGGATATAAAGAACTTTGGTTCGCATCTTCTCGAAATCAAATTTTCCTTTAATTTCCTTTTATCGTCATTCGCTGTCCATAATATTCTCAGCATCTGCCTGTAGAAACACATCTTTGAGTTGTCGAGTCTTTTCATATGTGAAGAAATCGCTAAGCACTGACCGTTACACGGGAGTAAAGACATAACAGTTTTTTTTATTCGTCTTTGCTACGAAGAAAATATCCCCATTTCTTAATACTTTGCCTAGTTTCTTAAAGGCATCTTCCGCACATTTGAATCACTGCGTTATATATTCCTTATTCTGCTACTACGCTATTTTATGCATTTGCTTGATTCTGATGTCGCCAATTCGAAGATCAAACCTTGGCCAGCCTCGCTTGCTGCCGAACCCAACCTTCTGTCCTCCTCAAGTTAATTGTCTTTTTCGTTTTGCTTTTTATTTGCTACCTTTTAAAATAATTAAATCAAAAATTAATTTGTCAGGAAATGGAAACAGCAACGTGGACTTTAAGTAGATCATGTTTAATTAGACGAATTGATTGCAAATGAATTTGATTTTGTCACTACTCGATTGAGCCTAACAATATTGGCCAAGCGAAAACTCCTAATCTGGAAGAGAAAAAAATAGAGAACTATTTATTTTACCATCGCAAAAGTTATATATTGCGTTCTCACATAAAACAGGCACATTCATTTTTCTGTTTAGCTTAAGTTTCATATTTTCTGCATTTTAATTGTTAACTTGATCATTTTGCCCACTTAGTTTTGGTATGGAAAAAGAGTATCTGTTTAAACTGTTATCAGTAGGATATGGGCTCAGCCTTTTTTAAATTCTCTATCTTCATGATGATGCATATTGATCTGATGGCATAGCTCTGATGTTTACATAAAGATATTTCTTAATTTGGCACAAGGTTAAATAGAGCAGTGTCAAGGAGAAATAAGAAATGTACCCTTTTTTGTTTTACCAAAATATGTATCAATAAAACGTAACAAAAACAGATGAAATAAACAAATTATTTTTGTGAAGGCCGTCAGATTAATCAGTCAGTCAGTTAAGTGCCATACGTGATACACGCTTGGGCGATCATGTCTCGAAAGAGACATGACTGACTGGGCAGAAGATTATACCGCAGTAGGTTACCATTGCTTTCTGCGGTAGACTGGTTGCCGACCAAGGATATAGAACCCAGTCTGTCCTGCTATTTAACCCATAACTGGAAGGAAGAGACGGATTAATACTTTTCCCAAGGGTATTTGCGCGTAAGTGAATACAATGGATTCAACTGGAATTCGAACTCGGCTCCCCGGTTTCTTGTTCCGAGTCGATACGTATTTAGGTGTTTTGAATTTCTAGATAACCAACTGTGCGGCCTTGATATACCGTGGCAATCAGTCAGAAGGGAGTGTCCTGCAAATAACTGAACACACCCCAGCAGTATTATTCCATCGGTAGGGAGATGCCAATGAGTGATTTTATTGTATTTTCATAATATTATTTATGTAATACAAGGCCCAAGATAAATTCAAAAGAGTTACTGTTGTGGAGTAGTTTTCGCACTGAAGGTTATAACCCTCCTAATGTCGGTTGCTAATCGACTTAACGCACCCAAAATGTTAGGAACTTGGTAATCTTCCACTGAAAGCTGACTCCTTAGTATTCGGCTAACTGCCGACTAATATCAACTGCCTAGTAGTTCTACTGAACTCCAATAAAACTCTAAAGAACTCTCTAAAACTCCTAAGAACTTCCCAAGAACTTTTCCAGTTCACTTCCCGCCTGTGGAACTCGCTCCCGTATTCTTGCTTTCCTAACGGCTACAACCTCCAGAAATTTAAATGCAAAGTCAATACTCATCTACTAACCACTGGACTCTAGCACTCTCCCTACCCCTGTATAACCTTCCCTTTCTCTCCACCTATGTATCTGTCATCGCACCTGCTTTCTCAGCTTTCTATTGTTCCTTTCTAACTAGTTTGTACTCCTCACTCTTTTCTAATTAATCTTTTTACATTTATGTAACCCCCTGCACATCAGTGGCGTTTCCGCCTTGCTCGGGGTGAAATGATTAAAAAAAAAACAAAAAAAACTTCCTGTTAACTCTTAAGAATATAGGAGAGAGAGTCCATTATATGAGGAATAGGTGTGTTTCACAGGTTGTTGTAAAGGAGTGCAGGGATAGATCCAGTGCATATAATGAGGATAGGTAGGATAGATAACGTTGACCCTAGACTGGAAGAGGTTAAGTTTCTGATAATCAGGAAACATACTTTCAAGAGTTTGTTCCACAGTGTCACAGTTCTAGAGAAGAAGCTGTCCGAATGAAACTTCTTACAAATGAAATTTGAAGGAGCAAAGAATGGGTCAACCAAGAGTACATTTCACGCTGAGTCTTAGTGTAAAAATCTGAATTTCACCTTAACGTCTGTTCAAAAAATCATAATAGTGAAGTGAGGGACTAGCAACATTTCGTCTGTGTGAAAGAGGCTGTATGATGGAAAGCAGTTGATCACCCACAAGACAGCCTGATTTTGAATTGTGTCAAGGCTGGGAAGTAAGGGTCGAGATCAAAGTGTAGTATCTGTTCTCAGATGCTCACTAACTTCTCGCCGGCAGGGAAGCAATGGTCAGCTAAGACTAGCTTTTGACCAGCTTTGACAAGTAATGACCAGCCTTGACAAGCTTGACCAGCTAAAACCAGTTTTGTACTCAGTAAGCAAGGGCTGAGTAATCTTTGACAAATGGCCTGAGCGTACGTTAAAAACTGACTTTGTGTCACAACTCGATCCAGTGGGGGAGTAGTGTAAATCTCCAGCTCATAAGTGGCAACATTTAAATACATTAAGTTTGGATGGCGTAGCGAAGATTTCACTCAAACAATTAACATGAAAGTATTTATAAAAATGGGAAAGTGAAGCTACATTACAGTTAAGGAAAAGGTTACTGAAGCTAAGACACCAGGTCAAGATCAATAATACTGCTGATTCTTTGGGCGATTTTATCCAGAATTTCTAAATATATAGCAGGAAAGCCGGGCCATATGTGACAGCAATATCCTAAACATGGACGAAGGGTAAACTATTTAGATATGCAAGGTAAATTCTAGAGAGAAAAATTGTCTAGCACAACACAGTGAACCAACTTTCTTATTAGCTGACTTAGCAAAGAATTCAAAATAGTCTTTTCAGC
This sequence comes from Ascarosepion bandense, assembly GCA_037127315.1. Taxonomy (NCBI): domain Eukaryota; kingdom Metazoa; phylum Mollusca; class Cephalopoda; order Sepiida; family Sepiidae; genus Ascarosepion; species Ascarosepion bandense. The sequence goes on along the minus strand of JBBBDQ010000256.1, from coordinate 342,436 downwards.
CGAGGGTGTTAGCCCGTGAAGGCGTAACAAGCGACTCTCCTGGACGGTGATGGAAGGCAGAAACGGGTCTCTCAGGCGATTAATAGAGAGCCGTTTTAATTTTGAGGCGCTAAAATTAACATGCCATTCCTTACCTCAGTTAACAACAAAGTGAAGGTCGTTTTTGAGAACAAACATTAATTAGACCATAACGATCTGATAAGACTTAATATCGAGATAGGAATAAATGATTGTTTACTGTTGCCAATGAAAAGACAATACAAATACTGTTTGTGCCCAAAACAATTATAAAAGGCACTCGTATTATTTAAATTAGCAAGCTTCTAATAATTACGTAATTTCATCGGTGTGATTATTTGCTTGTATTTTGGGCTTCAACTTTCACTTTCACTTTCATCATTAACTTTGCCATGAATAGTTATATCTATTTTGTGTTTGTCAAACTGTTTCCAATTAAATTAATTTTTATCTTTCACATTTTGCTGCAAAGTATTGCTAACATCTGTTTCTTTTCAAAGCTTGAAGCATTAACTGAAAATAAACTATCATTCTAGACTGGCACTATAATTTCAAAATACATGACTTCCAACATCAGTTTGAAAATAAATTAAATAAACTCAAATTAGTTAAAATTAAATTCAATACATGCCATGTTACTCATGTAACCTGGTTTGGACCTCGGAAAACGTATCTAGACCAGAGGACCTCAACCTTTCTTTACCTATGAATCTCTTTTCCTCGTAATAGCCATTAGAGCAGTGATTCTTAATCGGGGTCTACATGAACCCTTCTGTTTACTCTTGCCACTAACTGATGAGTGAGTAGCCAGATCAAAAGGAAATTTAAAGAAAATAAAGCCTAGGTGTGAAGCAAATCGAGAATTATAGTCAAAAGAAATTAAAAAACATCCTAATTATAAAAAAAAAATTATTAAACCAGAACTGAGGCTTTAATGCTGGTCAGGCGTGTTTGATAACTGAAAATTTGCGACAATGTAAATTGTCAATTTTTTCTTCAACTTGACTGTGATAAAAAAAATAAAGCTATGTGAATATCTCTACTTTTATTACTTTAATATGGGTAAATTATTGTAGAAATTCCGATTCTCAGTATTAACAACCATTCAAAAGTAAAATTATTTTATGGATCACTAAAATATCACCGTGGATCCCTAATTCATTATCTTGTGTGTGGAATCCAACAAAGTTAGATAAGCCCTTGGTGCCAATGTGAACTCTGGTTTAGAATCACTGCTGTAGGCTGTATTAAAATCCACTCTTCTTCGTGTTTTTTTTTGGAGGTTAGCGATCATGGCTCTCCACAATCTCCGGTTCTTTGTAGTTCTTAATATTTGCTTTCTCTTTGCTGTTCTTCTAAAACCCTGTTCTGCCATTCATTTATTGTGTGGCTTCGTACTGGGTGTTTCTTCTTCTTCTATGTGCCCTGTCCCTTCAGGACGTAGGCGGTGATGGTTTTCCACGTCTCCCTATCCCTGGTGGCTCTTAGAATGTTTTCTCCTGTTACACCTCACAACCCCCGTTCCGTCATCCACCCTGCAAATATGTTATCGTTGCCTTCCTCTGTCTCTTTTCCCTTCTATCTTGCCTGTCAGTATCAGGTTCTCCAAGCTCTCCTTCCTCATTGCATGTCCCAGAAACTTCAGTTGTCTCTTCCTGATGCTCACTATTAATTTCCTTTTCGTTGCCATTCTCTCCAACACCTCATCGTTGCTTGCATGCTCAGTCCACGATATCCGCAGCATCCTTCTGTAGAACCACATTTCCACTGCTTCAACGGGGTGTTTAGTTATTGAAATTTAGTAAAAATTACTTTGAAGTTGTCACCATTGCTCTAGGTGGGATTGATTTTTCGTTAATATTAAATGGCTTGATACTTTCTCCTTCTTTTCTTAGCCATGTTCCTTCAGGACGTGGGTTATCGTGGCACTCGACATTTTTTTACTAACCCTTCTGATTGCCTTTGATATAATCTGTGAATGTCAAATACTCTAAGTTTTTTTCTCATTATGTATCCTAGAAAATGCGTTTCTGTCTTACATATAACCGAGACATTTTTTCCAGTGATAAGTGGGTTGTGTAATTCATAGCAACTCTGAACGAAAGATCGGAGAGCCGAGTTCTAATATCCAGCCGATTTCGTTACATCCACTTACTTGCAAATACCCTTCGACAAAAGATTAATAAATTTTCTCTCCACAACTATGGGTTAAATAGTAACATTTATACATATAAAAATCATTGTTATTCTGAAAATAAAACACTGTTAATGCAATTTCCACTCTAAAGAAACAATATTCAATCATTGAGTTAAATGCCATACGTGATACACGTTTGGGCGATCGTGTCTCAAAAAAGATATGACTGACTGGGCAGAAGATTATCCTGCAGTAGGTTGCCATTACTTTCGGCGGTAGACTTGTTGCCAGCTAAGGCTTCAGAACCTAATCTGTTCTGTTATTTAACCCATATCTGGAGGTAAGAAACGAATTAATAACTTTCCCAAAGGTATTTTCGCGTAAGTGAACGCAAGGAATTCAACTGTAATTCGAACTCGGCTCCCCGATTTCTTATTCTGCCCACAACGCATATCCAACAATATTCACGCAACGAAAAAGTACTCATACAATCCAAAATGGGTTCCAATAACGAATAACCCACAAATTGGGGATAGCCTTTAAAAATGAAATGAAATCAAAATTATTCTGGCTTACAGTCCCATCACGTTGAAACACCGGTTCCCCATTACGATCCCTAAAGTTAAGCAACGTCGAATGTAACATTATATAAATGACTGACCACCCAGGAATACCAAGCTTTGATTTTCGGGTGGTGTAATGAATAACAATTCAGAATTGTTAACGGGTATAGTTAATTAGTTGGGTTCGTTATTTTCACTTACGCGAAATTACCGTGAGGATAATCCACTTCTTTCTTCCTTAGCTACGAGTTAATTAGTAAGATTTTACTAAATCTATTATTATCTCCAATAAAATAGATAAAATTGCGCATATATTCAGATTTCGGCATTAAATAACCCATAGAGGGTGATATGCCGCTAAAAAAAAAAAGCAGAACCAACAAAAATATTCTGAGAGTGCAAAATCACGTAACTAACCATTGCTGACTGTAAAGAAACACCTAAGTCGGTGATAAAGCCAAGGGCCGTATATTTGCTGTTATTTATTGATTATTTCTCATATTCAGGATTATTATAATTATTATTATTTTTAAAAAAACGTAAAAATGTTGCTGTTTTCCTATTTCAATTTTCTGATGAATCCTAATTCTTCAGTTAATCATAAAATAAGCTTGTGATGAGTTCTATAAGGATAAAATATCCGAAAGAATTCCGCTACCGAATCGTTAAATATTTGAGCTTAACACCTTTAACAAAATCTTGTGGTATCGATCATAAATATGGATGCTGGTTGTTATTTTATTTGTTTGTTTTTTTAGAGCTTTAACGACCTATCCATCCTCTGGGATCATTTAAGATCATAACCAATGATTTGGGGTAAGGTTGTTTTATTTTTACAACATTTTTCTTTTCGAGTATCAAGATTCATTTGGATTTGTTTTTAAGAGCAGGGTCCCCAAGTCCTACCCTTGTTATTTAACCCATAACTGGAGGGAAGGGACGGATTAATACCTTTCCCAAGGGTACCAGTGCCTAAGTGAATGCAGGGTATTCAACTGGAATTTGAACTCGGCTCACCGATTTCTCTTTCCGAGCCGATATCCACTGCACCACAACGCACATCCGTCACTATACGCTTACAGCACCTGGTATTCCCAAGCGGTCACCCATCTAAGTACTGACCAGGCTCAACGTCCCTTAACTTCGGTGAGGGAGCGAGAATCGGTGTATTCAACGTGATAGGCCGTAAGCCTTGTTATTTTAAGAAGTGGGTACAAATGAAAAGCGGCCGAAAGTGTGAGGTACCCAGTGAGGTTCGAAATCACCATTCCTTCGTAACTTTTCTTTCAGGACAAGCTTGTTAATCATTACACTTCGTCGAGCTTCCCATTGGGATTTACTAAGCGTAGATGTGGCATAAGACCGAAAGTGTGGTGTGATTAACCAATTATCATTGATCCAAGCAAGACAAGCTTGCTAATGTCGAAGTGCCCGACGAAAGCAACTAGTTTCTCTCTTGCTTCTCTCCGCAAGCAAAACAGATTAGTTCGTTATTTATGAGGTGTTGACAGGGCGTAACGGCGGTGCAAACTAATGATGGAAGAATGAGAAAAGTTAATATAGGATTATTAATGCCTACGTTGATACGGCACAAGTTTTGAAGAAAAGAGCACTGTAAGGATCGAACCTGCTGTAGGAATAATCTACAAAACGAGTCTGTTTACCACTTCACCATATTGAGGTTACCTTGCGTTCCCTTCCCCTTTGCTTGGTAAATTGTCCTTGTACCAAACACGACCGATGTTCCCACAAGTTAGATATCAGAAGGTTGAAGGTTGGATGTTGAAACGTGGAAGGATAAAATATTCCGTATTTACATTGAAGTAAAGATTTATTAACAGAATATCAAAATTGTAAGAAGAAAAATATAAGTGAAATTTCGTTAACTGAACACTATAACATATTTGTGAGAAGAAAAATATTCATTGAGAAAATCCATGTAGTTTTATAGTTAAAATTGTTCAAAGAGAAATGTAAGTATTTAAAATGTCCCACAGGTGTTTAGAGTTCATGGTTGTTAGTAGTAAGTAGCTAAGTAGCTAAGTGTCCCGGGCGTATTCAGATCGCAGCAGAATTTGAAGTTTTATGTACCTTCCCCTTTTTCGTAGGTTGGCGACAGGGTGAGTAAGAAAGTGAAACAAATAAAGAAATTGTACTTATCGCAGACAGAGTGTCTCGTTGTTGTTGTTTTCTTTGGCGGCGTGAGAGAAAATGTAGAAAAGAAAACTGAAAGCAAAAGCGGGACGCAATCGAGTCAGCTTGAAGTTTCTTCCTTACATTGTGAGATGCTATCAGATACCGCTCCCATTCTGACTGGTATTAACCGGTCAAGAGATGTCGTTTAAGTAGTGGATTTGTCATGTGACCGGCTCCAGCAGACATTTTCTTCTTTAGGTGTGAAAAACAATTTGACTGACGTCATATATCAATTTTCGATTTCCTAACCAATCAGGATCCAGAATTTTACATTTCACACTGGGTTATAGAAGGAGTGGTCCGATTTTAATCAAATTTGATACACTCATAGACAAAGACATAAGAAACGAGATTCAGAAGTTTCAAGGCTGCAGTTCTGACAATAGTGCAGAAAATTTGATATCGATACCAGAAAATCAAAATTTGACTGACGTTCATTCATTTTTCTTTCAGTCTACGGTTTCACTTTAACTGGAAACAACTATTGCTTTTTAGTCTTTCGTGCCAACGTCGAAAGAGACTGAGGTCCAGGACCATAGATTAGTTTTAAAGCTTTCATTACAACCGAGCAACGCCGGGCTATACTGCTAGTATATATATAATTGAAATATTAGTGATTTTCAAAGCGTAGCTTAAATGTGGCACATGGCCGAACGTATAGAGCACTCGAACTCACTATTCAGTCGTAACTGATAAAGCGAGAGACGCTCGCTAAACATTACAGCGAGTCCAGGTTCCCGTAGCTTAGATCTGACACAATGCTAAAAGTATGGGGCACTTAATGAAAACTGAACTTAATATTTAGTCGTAATTGATCTACCGAGACGTGCTCATTAACCATTACACCATGTCAAAGTTCTCTAATGATTTTCTAAAATTAGATGTGACACAAGGCCGAATTTGAAGAATACCCAGTGAGGTCGGACTCCATACTCTGTCGTAATGGATGTAGAAAGGCAAACTTTCTAATCATTACACCACGTCGTAGTGCCCCTTGTTATCTGGTAGCAAATACAGAAAATGTGCAGATAGTTATAGGAAAATAAACAGCGTTCTTTCTCTACCTGAAATTCAAAACATTTTGTCGTAATAGAAGCGATGAAAACAAAATGATTGTTCCAGAACTGTTGATATCATGCGAGAATATTTTAGTCTGGCAGTATCCGAGGTGTTATCTGGCAAGATACCCCTTTCTCACAGCTATTATTTCAACGAAAGTAAATTGAATAATGATTTGAAACAATTTACAGATGGTGATAAAGGTAGAAAAAGTAATGATTTTCTTGGGGCTGAAAATGCAATATTTCGCATATATTAACTCGCAAAATAGCAGCATATTCTGAAACAGTATCGGTAATATCAGCCGTTTTCTTTATAAGGAAACATTTAGTATTCATTGACCGAGCAGCTTGTACTACTGTCAGTTGAAATTTATAACGAAACTGCTATCTGTCAACCATCACAGGCAACCTCTCTTGCCCACCCCATAAGCATGGACCAAGCGAGTCTCCCTGATTAAAGAAATTAATTTAAGTCTTTCTAAATTGGTTTAGCGCCATGTTTCTTCCTTATATGAAAGTTGAATTATGACGAGACTATTTAAGAATATGATTCGAGTTTTCAGGTTGATATTTTGATTTAAATGCCACTTGTGTGGAGAAAAATTACCCCTCGTGCATCCTATTCTACGTTCAGTCAGTCAGTTAAGTGCTATACGTGATACACGATTTGGGCGATCATGTCTCGAAAGAAACATAACTGACTGGGCAGAAGATTATCCCGCAGTAGTTTGCCATTTAATTTCTGCGGTTGACTGGTTTCCAGACAAGGCTATAGAAGCCAATCAGTCCTGTTATTTAACCAATAACTGGAGAGAAGAGCCGGGTTAATACATTTTCTAAGGGTAATTGCGCGTAAGCGAATGCAATGAAGTCAACTGGAATTCGAACTCGGATCCCCGATTTCTCGTTCTCGCACCACAACGCACATTTGTTCTTTGTTCAGTTTCCTTATTTCCTGAACTAAATTTGTAATAACTGATCCATACAGAGAGATATTTGGAGTGTTTAGCAAAGTTTCTAAAGAAATATGTAGATTGACATATTCGGGCTTGAGCAGGTGAGATTTCTGTCATCATATTGAATCTGAAAAATAAGGATGCAAATAGAAAAAAAAAATAAGGATGCAAAAAAAAAGATACTGACTTTGCCGGATAAATTCAGACAGCACAAAACAAGTAATGAAAATCTAATGACTTGATCAATGCGACGATAAAAGACAATACCGCATTAAAAATTGAAAGAAAATAATTCTTACTTATGTGTGATTTAGTGGAGAAGAGAAAGAAAAACAAAAAGAAATACGGTTGACGTGATTCAGCAATGCGAAAGAGAAACAGGAGGTAAAGATAAATGGTTCATGTGAATGTTTAATGATAGGTCGGTAGAATCCTTGAGGGGTTTTTATTTCCCAGTGACAGCATGGTTCGAAACAAAAGCCTTTAGATGATACAGTCAAGTTTGAACTCGTTCAGAGTAAAGCTGATTCAGTCATTTGAAGGTTATAGAATAAAGATTCTATATCATACAGCAGTAAACTAAAACACACAAATTAAAATTGCATACCCGCAAAACTGATTGAAACGACAAAAAAAAAATTTGGAAAAACCTAGACCAACCGATTTTTTTAAAACTTTACACAGTCGTACTATAAGCGTTTGTGAGTGTTCTTAGCTAGGTTTTGTGTCGAGGTACTCCCGATAAATATCGAAAGTCGATGATCGAAAAAATCGGGTTATAGAAGGAGTGGTCCGAATATAATCAAATTTGATACACTCATAGACAAAAACATAAAAAACGATATTCAGAAGTTTCAAGGTTGCAGTTCTTACAATAGTTCAGAAAATCGATAATATATATATATATATATATATATATATATATAAAAGGCAAGATGTTTGTGTGGGTCTCTGTTTTTCAGCCTGTATATCTGTATTTTTTTCAGCCCTTTTATTTTAGTTTTTGCTTTGGGTTTGGCTCTAAGTAGATATAATCGTCGTTTTTAGTCTCAGCCATGATACCATTTACTCAGAAGACTTATTTAGCCTTCAAAATTCAGTTTACGACGAAAAAAACTTATTTGATATGGATACCAGGAAATCAAAATTTGACTTACATCCATTCATTTTTCTTTCAATCTACGGTTTCGCTTTAACTCAAAGTAAAAGCGAGACGTAATCGAGTCAGCTTGAAGTTTCTTCCTCACTATGTGAAATGCTATCAGATGCCGCTCCCATTCTGACTGGTTTTAACTGGTCAAAAGATGTCGTTTAAATAGTGGATTTGTCATGTAACCGGCTCCAGCAGACATTTTCTTCTTTAGGTGTGAAAAATTTTTGACTAACGTCATATATCAATTTTCGATTTCCTAACCAATCAGGATCCAGAATTTTACATTCCACACTGGGTTATAGAAGGAGTGGTCCGATTTTAATCAAATTTGATACACTCATAGACAAAGACATAGGAAACGATATTCAGAAGTTTCAAGGCTGCAGTTCTGACAATAGTGCAGAAAATTTGATATCGATACCAGAAAATCAAAATTTGACTGACGTTCATTCATTTTTCTTTCGGTCTACGGTTTCGCTTGAACTGGAAACAACTATTGCTTTTTAGTCTTTCGTGCCAACGTCGAAAGAGTCTGAGGTCCAGGACCATGGATTAGTTTTAAAGCTTTCATTACACCCGAGCAACGCCAGGCTATACTGCTAGTTCTTCATAAGTTGAAACGTTATGTTGTGTCAGGACAAATTTTTGAAAATTCAATTTTTCTTATCAAATCAGACGTGCAAGAAAGGAAACTGTTAGCATAGAACTTACGGTTAGAGCCTTCCAGTTCAACGGTGAATTTTTGAGACCCTGTCGCCAATCTAGTACCGAGCTTAAATTCATAAAATCTAGATGTCATAGGAGAGTTCATGCGATCATTTTGCCATGAAAATATCTCTTGGAAAGGTACAAAAAAGCTACAGTACCTCGATGGGAATGTGACCGAAGCTGAGACTTCAATAATATTCTTCTTCTCTTCAGGACGTAGACGATCATGGCTCTCCACGTCTCCCTATCCCTGGTGGCTCTTAGTTCCGTCATCCACCTGATCAGGCCCTGCAAATATGTTATCCGCTGCCTTCCTCTGTCTCTTTTTCCTTCTATCTGGACTGTTAGTATCAGCTTCTCAAAGCTCTCCTTCCTCATTGCATGTCCCAGAAACTTCAGTTGTCTCTTCCTGATACTCAGTATAAATTTCCTTTTCGTTGCCATTCTCTCCAACACCTCATCGTTGCTTGCATGCTCAGTCCACGATATCCGCAGCATCCTTCTGTAGAACCACATTTTCGCTGCTTCAAGTTTTGCTCTCATTTTCGATGATATTGTCCAGCATTCACTGCCGTATTGTTGGATTTTATCAAAAATCTATTTCTTCCTGCCCTTTTTCGATTTCAATGTATACTTCTGTCATATTATCACCTCCCTTTCTTCCTTATGTTTCAAAGATTTCACCGGCCTCCTGGTTTTCTTTACAAGTGTTCTTTTTTCATTTTCGATAAAATCTCTCGGCTACTCTCATATTCCGATCATGGCATTTCCAGTATTTTTCTACCAAACCAAATCTATATTACTTCAAGTGTCCTCTTCATCTGAAAAAATTGTCCATCATTGGCTGCCATTTAGAAGGGTCTGTGTAGTAGAATAGTTAGAAACAATTTGTATTGGCTTAAATGCAAGCTTTAATGAACGGATATTCACCTACTTCCTCACTGAGGCTGGATGCGGCACAAGGCCAAATTTGATGTGGGAGAACCGAGCCCTTACGCTCGAGCAATAATTTTCAGTAGACCCTGCTTAAGGCAGGATCGGGCTCTTTATTTACCCCAGACAAGACTCTGACATTCGGAGAAGCCACATCTGGGTTCTTCCCCGTCCGAAGGCAGAAAATTCGATAGAGAGAGAGCACTGATGATATATCTATCACCTCCCCATGTGGGTAGAAGCCCGCGGTAAATGGCAATTAATGTGGGCAAGACTTATCCCATAAGCTCGGGCATAAATTCTTGTTTGCTTTTTCCCAAACGAGATTCTAACCTTCGGCGGAGACTCATCTGGGTTCCTCTCTGCCCGAAGTTAGAAAGTCTGATAAATAGAGAGTATTGATGAACTGAATACAAGCAGAATTCTCCTGAATATATATATTCAGCATAACTCCATTTAATTTGAGTCTGAGTTTTGTGTAACGGTATATTAACTTCTTTGGGTTATTTAATGCCAAAAAGGTGAGGTTTTAAGGTATTTCTTAATGCTTGCTTATAGTTAAAAAGTCGATTTAGTCAGATTTTAATTAAATGTTTTTGTTTTTATTCATTTTTATTTTAGAAAACTGAAAATGTCTTCTAGTTTTGTATTCAAAAATGTTTTGCTGAAAATAATTTTTTCTTCAAAAATGTATATTGTTCTATAAAAGTAATTTCTATGTATATATATATTTTTTTAATCGTTTCACTCCGAGCAAGGCAGAAACGCCACTGATGTGCAGGGGGTTACATAAATGTAAAAAGATTAATTAGAAAAGAGTGAGGAGTACAAGTTAGTTAGAAAAGAACAATAGAAAGCTGAGAAAGCAGGTGCAATGACAGATACATAGGCGGAGAGAAAGTGAAGATTATACAGGGGAGGGGAGAGAGCTAGAGTCCAGTGGTTAGTAGATGAGTATTATTTTTATAAAAGTGTATTTTTATATTTTCATAATGTTTTGATCCCAGTTCGGGGGTTAACTATTTGCCCATAGCTGGGACCATAACAGATGCTACCACTCCAGGTCAGAGTGGACCTAGGTCAGTCAGTTAAGTGCCATGCGCGATACACGCTTTGGGCGATCATGTCTCGAAAGAGACATGACTGACTGGGCAGAAGGTTATCCCGCAGTAGGTTGCCATTGCTTTCTGCGGTAGACTGGTTGCCGACCAAGGCTATAGAACCCAATCTGTCCTATTATTTAACCCATAACTGGAGGGAAGAGACGGATTAATACCTTTCCCAAGGGTATTTGCGCGTAAGTGAATGCAAGGAATTCAACTGGAATTCGAACTCAGTTCCCCGATTTCTTGTTCCGAGCCGATATCCACTGCGCCACAACGAACAGCAATTAAGAGGTGGTTCCATGCTCCTCTCAACCTCCCAATCAGAGGCCTTGCTGCTAGATGCCGTTTACCGTCATGCCCAGGACCAGCTTCATTAAGAATGAGAATGAATCATACTACAGTCTGTATTTCATAGTTCAGCAATTCTTTCTTTGTTTCTATCAACATTTTCTTGTTTCTTAATTGGGAGAGGAAAGCCTTTTTGACGGCAGTTTTTGCTATTCCATTAACCCTCCGTATTTTCATGTCAGAGATTTCGTTGTCTATTTAAGCAATTCACGGTATTCTCAGGATACCTTCCGATCCATTTATACTTCACTTAATTTTTGAAGGGCATTTTTGTTCTTTTTACATACGTGTTTTCGGATTTCTGTCGTCTGTTATGACACTCCCCAGATAGTTAAATGTCTGCGCCTGTCTGATATTGACGTCTTCAACATGGAAATCACAACTTGAACTGAATCATTAACAGACAAAAATACGCATTCCTAAAAATGACATGTCGCGTAATAATGATAAATTTCTCTTGGGAAACAACGAGAGTGGTGTTTAGACGAAGATTTGCAGTCGTTAAAAATAAAATAAATCCTAAAATTGCCAATTGTTATGCGGAGTAAATTAGATTGCTTAATGAAATAGAGGTTGTTGTAGCCATGGCAACAATAAGTTGACAGTTCACGAACAGTGAAAAGTGTTGGGGGGGGGGCGGTTAATTAGTATGCACAGCATTAGCAATACCAAGTCTTTGACCTGAGCAGATCGATTAATCGAAGACTGCAAGAAACAACTTTCAACATCCGGCATGATCTGAAAAGATGATAAAAAACAACAATAGAAATTATTTTAGTTCCTCCATCACCGATTTGCAATTGCCGCCATATTATGGATTCTGGATATAGATCGATAATTTAATATTTTCGTTTTATTGATAGCACTGCTCAATTTTTTTTTCTATGGGAATATTATGCATATGTGTTGTCAGTAACTTTCATCTTAATTTCAGTCAGCTGCTGCTGTATTTTTCTGTGCATAGTTCGAGAAATTTAAACGAAAATTAATGACAACAAAGCGGTTTTTAGTCAAGCGCGACATTAACCATATTCCCCAGATCTTCCAGAAAGGAAGAAGATTTCAAAACGACAAGAAATCTAAACTTATTTGTAAATAGAACTTTGTGTGTGTGTGTGTGTGTGTGTGTGTGTGTGTGTGTGTGTGTGTGTGTGCGTCCATTACCTATAGACTCCGAAACGGCTGAACCGATTTTCTGGAAAATTTACACAGTTGTACTATAAGAATTTGCGAGTGTTTTTAGCTAGGTTTTGTGTCGAGGTACCCCAATAAATATCGAAAATCGATAATCGAAAAAATCGGATTATAGAAGGAGTGGTCCGATTTTAATGAAATTTGATAAACTCAAAGACAAAGATATAAGAACCAATATTCAGAAGTTTCAAGGTTGCAGTTCTTAAAATAGTGCAGAAAATTTTATATCGATACCAGGAAATCAAAATTAGACTTACATCCATTCATTTTTTTTTTTCAGTCTGTGGTTTCGCATTAACTGGAAACAACTATTGCTTTTTAGTCTTTCGTGCCAACGTCAAAAGTGTTTGAGCTCCAGGACCATAGATAAGTTTTAAAGCTTTCATTACACCCGAGCAACGCCGGGCTATACTGCTAGTTCCAAATAAATATGACTAGGCAGCTGCTCGCTATCCCAAAAAGTAGTTCTAGGAATGTTTCTATCAATGGATATGACGCTGGATAACGTTTGAAATAATGTCGAGTTTAAAATAAATCCATTAGTTCTTTAGAAATTGCTTTGTTTACGCTTCATATATGAAACTCAACAGATATTGACTGAATAAAAATAATCTGATGGAAGCGCATGCGCATCTTTCTTTTTCTTCTTGTGCCGTGTCCCTTCTGGATGTAGGCGATCATAGACTCTCACTTGGCTCTGTCTCTTGTCGCTCTCAATATTTTTTCTCTTGGTATCTGTTCCAAACCCCGCTCCGCCATCCATTTGCTCAAGCCTATTAAACATGTCTGCTTTCCTCAGTCCCTCTTTTATCTTTCTATCCGTTCTGTGAATATTAGATTCTCCAGACCCTCTTTCCTCATTACGTATCCCAGGATACTCAACTGTATCTTCTTTTGTACTGAATTTTCTTTTCGTTTTACATTCTCTCCAACATCTTATCTTTTCTCAAGTGCTCAGCCCACGGTATCCCCAGCATCCTTCTGTAGAACCACATTTCTGCTGCCTCAAGCCTCTCCTTCATCCTTGAAGGGATCGTCCAACATTTACTGCCATACAGAGCGATAGATATTACATAGCATCTAGTACTTTTTTCCTGTCTCTCAGTATTTGGGTAGGGTTTTTAATGCGTTCTTGGTCATGCCAATGCGTCTTTGGATCTCACTGTCTCACATTCTCTGTCTGAACACTTCCCTGGTATTTAAATGCCTTTACTTGTTCTATATAGTTTCTTCAAGCTGTAGTTAACATTTTCTAATCTTCTTTTTCCTGATGACCATACATTCATTCTTCTTGAAATCTATGCTCAGACCTTTTTCGCTTTCGCTTTCCACCTTGTGTAATTTTTTTAAAATCATTTCACCCCAAGCAAGGCATTCCACTGCCACTATTGCGCTTGGGGCTACATAGGGGAAGGTAAATAGAAAGAGTGGCTAGATATAGGAAATGTCAGAAGTGGGGTGATAGATAGTTGGGTGGGTGGGAAGAGTGTTTGAAAGAATGGAAGCGAGTTAGTTTGTTAGGAAGTGTCTATTGACCTTACATTTAAACTCCTGGAGATTGTAGCCGTCAGGGAAGCAGTCATGTGGAAGGGAATTCCACAGTCAGGAAGTGCGAGTAAAGAAACTGTTGGAGTAGAAGTTCCGGTTGCATTTTATCCGTTTCACTGTAAAAGGGTGAGATCTAGTTGCTAATCTAGTATCTCGTGCAAATTCGAACCTAGCGGGCACCAGTGATCTAAGTTCATCGGAGCAGAAGCCGTGAAAGTATTTATAGAAGAGACACAGGAAAGCCACGTCGCGCCGGTGAGAGAGAGACTGCAGGCGGTCTGCTAAGAGGCTAAAGAAATGGCTTACTTGCTCGAAAGTCATTTATGACCAAGTGGTAGAGCATACCGGTTTTTCTCCTAACAAAGAAAAAGGCAGGTTCGATTTCTGCTGGAGAAAACAATTTCTTTATTTAGATTTCTTGAATGGACAGACCGATAAAAGTACTAAACACTGTTTAATAAATGAAAAATGGGGCGTCAAATAGGAAGTGCCCTCTCTGATAACGTTTGAATATATATATATATATATATATATATATATATATAGTGTATCGAGGCAACAAATAATTTTCGAAACATATGCTGTTAAATATAAGAGACAGTGAATGTCTATTATGTTTAATCATGAGCCGTTCTAAACGTCGTATTTTGGCTTTAATTTCAGTTGAAAATAAAGACAAAAATTCTCCAACATTTGGATAATTATTTATTGATTTGCTTCTAAGCTTTCGGCTCACATGACCCATCTTCAGAGAGGTTATTTAAACTGGCTCATATGGGCCGAAAGCTTAGAAACAAATCAATAAATAATTCCACTTACCGCATGTGGAACTCCTGTCCTTATACTTGCTTCCCTGATTGCTACAATCTCCAAGAGTTTAGATACAACGTTAATACCCGCTGTTTCTTGTTTTCTTCCTTTCCGCTCTGATTTAACGCACCACTCTGCACACCAGTGTTTCGATCCTTCTCTTACCCAATCTCTGACACCCTCTGTGTCCTGTTTCTCTTTCTCATCACTCTCCTCTTATGTAACCCTCTGCGCGTCAGTGGCAGCAATGCCTTACTTGGGGGGTGTAACGGTTATAAAAAATAGAAATAAAACTTAACATAATTAAACTGTTATAAATCCAGAATTTATTTCAGCAATCTAGAAAATATTTTTACAATTATTTTTTTTTTGCATTTCTGAAATAGATTCTGCATTCATAACCGTTCAATTATGTGTTGAGTTTTTCTCTCAATATATATATAAAAGAGAGTAACTTAAATCTACCGATAGAATGGAAGCTCATGAGCAATGCTAGGACCCCTAATAGCTTAAGAGACAGATGTAATCTATGTTTGACAGAAAAAATTAAAATTTTGAAAATTCAGTACCAGAATATACTCCTAAATAAACGGAGGGAGATCATTAGTATGTGTCGTCATAGAAATAAATGTAAATTGCAATAAGTATCCTATTCTTCCAATTAGTCACAATAAGGCTTTTTTTTATTTTTACTAAGCACTACTAACTCAAAGATCAAGCAACATACCACCCACTACCAAACAGGAAATTATTACTAAAATTCCGCTAGCTTAAGGTTTAAAAAAAATAACCAAGCAGTTACCTCACCACTATCTGCCACTACTAACACAAGGGTCAAGACACATACATACCACTACAAAAAAAGAAATTACTACTAAAATTCCGCTAGCATAAATATATAAAAACCAATATCTCCCAACCCCTTCCTTTACTAGAGCAAACATCTGGGCTTAGAATTTTTCCTCATTCTTTATTTATATGGGGCTGAGAATGCATGTCTGAAAATGACATGATTAAAATGGCTATTTCTCCTCTAAGTTTTAACTGAATTTACACACACACACACACATATATATATATATATATATATATATATATATATATATATATATATAAAGAGAGTGATAGAATTAATGTGTAAACATTAGGTGAGCAGAGGTATGCTGCAGAAGAAACAAAATACCTGGCGAGTGAATACATCACAATCATGCTTCTACGGAACTTCGAAGTCGGCATTACTCTGCTCAAAACTCTCCATATTAATTCTATTAAAGCCCTGTTTTTCTCTCGATATCGAAAACTTTATGACAAAAAACTTGCTTGCCAAAATGCCTCTCTTCCAATAAACCACTGAACAAACAGCAATTTTGGCACTAAATTTAA
This sequence comes from Ascarosepion bandense, assembly GCA_037127315.1. Classification (NCBI taxonomy): domain Eukaryota; kingdom Metazoa; phylum Mollusca; class Cephalopoda; order Sepiida; family Sepiidae; genus Ascarosepion; species Ascarosepion bandense. Next base: position 326,322 of record JBBBDQ010000256.1, on the reverse strand, counting down.
TCACAATTAGATAGATAGATAGATAGATAGATAGATAGATAGATAGATAGATAGATAGATAAACAAACTGACACCAAATCGGTCGAGTTTCGATCCCAGCCAGAAGCAAGTGGAAGTGCCTCGCCACGCTGATGAGCTGCGGTACAGCGAAACAGGCTTGTATGTCGATGACTAATATATTATGCTTTCATTACGAATGAGATTTTTCGGTGACAGGCGTGTGTATACACTGCTTATATACAACACGTTAAAATTTCCTTTCTCTTATTCCCTGCCTGTTACACCACCCAAACCCCGCTCTACCATCTACCTTCTCAGGCCCTTCAAATATGTTATCCGCTGCTTTTCTCTGTCTCTTTCCCCCCCTCTATCTGACCTGTAAGTATCAGATTCTCCAAGCCTTCCTTCCTCATTACATCTCCTAAGACTTTCAACTTTCTTTTCCTGATGCTAAGTATTAATTTTTTTTCGTTTCCATCCTTTCTAAAACTTCATCATTGCTCACATGTCCGAACCATGATATCTGTCTTATCCTTCTGTAGAACTACATTTCAGTTGCTTCAAGTTTTTCCTTCATCTTTGATGATTTTAACCAGCATTCACTCCCATTTCGAAGAACAGATATCGCATTGCAATCCAGAACTCTTTTCTTTGTTTCTAGCGAAATTTTCCTGTTTCCCAATATTCTGCTCAGCTTCTGGAATGCTTCTTTGGCCAATTCGCCTTCGGACCTCAGTGACTCACTTTCCGTCTTTCGTTAGAACACTTCCCAAGTACGTGCTTGATTTTATTATCCACAACCTGTAATTATCATTTTGGGCTCCTCAGATATAAACAGCGGAGACACAAAGCACCCAACAGACAGACTGACGCAGAGACCCACAGAGAAGAATGTAATCGATATCCCCTTGACTTAAGTCAAGCGTCTACTACGTACGCTTCCCTTCACCTATCATCATTTCTTCAATGTCTCAAAAGTACTTACTGACCTCAGGAGCAACTACTTCAAAGACATTCCTCACATACCTCCGCTCCCCTCATTCCTAAGCCTTTTATCTCTTTCAGCTCATTATTTGCCATGAACATTCTAACCTCCGTTGGACCTTTATACTCAAGTATTGCTTTAATTGTAAAACATTAATTGATATATGTATATATATAAATGTTATTTTCAACTCAGTTTGCTTTTCTTGATTTTATAATCATTTTATGAATTATAGTGGGCTATTTACCACAAAGCCAGATTGTGTTAACCTGCAACAATATACAACTACCCTTCTCTAGAACGGAATCCTACTTCAACTAGAGAAACAATAAGCAACCCACTATACAGTAATTCTACATGGTCAAGGAAGAAGGCCCAAAAAGATTTCGTTTAAAATCACGCCACAGACATCTATTATCAATTTTTTTGTTTAAAAAAGGGAACTCTTACGCATACAGCGCAACGATTACAAAGGTAGGGTATCATTTTATTAAATTACGATTTTAGGGGAAAATTCCAACTGCAGGGAGACAATAGTTATCTTCCCTTTAGGGGAACAACAGCTGTCTTCCCTTTTGAAGAACTCTTTTTTTATCTGAGGCCAGTTCCCTTCGTGGCTGGAGTGGGATAGCCACGAAGAGCAATTGCTGGCCCAACGGTATGTCGTTTCTTATCTAGTCTTGCTAAAAAATATTCTCGTCCATTTGGACAACTTGAGCATTATTCTTGTTTGGGTCTTACTTAAACATTCGTAATGTATTGTTACTTGTTTGTGTTTTATTAAATGCCTATTTGTTATTGCCATGTAACTTGTCCTTTTTTTTTACTACAGCCGCTTCGGCAGCGTGTCAATATTTGTTGTTTAAAAGATTATATTAGAATCGCGTAACTGGAAAGTTACGCGTAACAAATGCAGCCATTCAAAAAAATAAGACATGCGGAGAAGTTTATCAAGATTGCTACAAAAAAATACTGTTGATGATACTTTTATTGCAGCATTAAAAAGTGAAATAAAAATTTTAAAACATTATGCAATTTAATACGTGAACTGCCAGTTACCCTGGATTAAATAAAAGTAAAAGCAGAACAAGACGTTTATTTCGAAAAAAAATAAAAAAATAAAAAAAAACGACTAAATAAAAGTAAAAGAAAACAGAAAACTTCCTTTTTAATCAGGATAGACGCTTCCACATGGTCGGTACGTAATAACAACGAATACCCTGACCCGCTGTGATGGGGAAGCAGGCCTGATTAGGTGCACGAGCTTTGTGCTCCTTGCTATCTTATAAAAAATTACTTTTTTTTTTTAATCTTCATTCAATATATGTTAAAAAATTAAACTAAGCACACAAAGATATGAAAGGATGAAACATTTTTTTCTCATTTTTCACACCATTCTTTTTTTTGGGGGTAGGGTGCCTACTTTTTTTGTTGCTGTTTTTCGTCCAAATCCGTGAATTTGTTTTTCTCATTCTTCTTCTTTTATGTGCCGTGTTCCTTCACAACGTGGGTGATAAAGGCCTTCCACATCTTCCTATCCCTTGTAAGTCTCGAAAAAAAAAACACTTATATTTTTGTCCATAACGTTGAATGTGTTAAAATCATTCAACTTTTTAACAAGAAAAATCCCCAGTTGATTTTCAAAATTGTTGTAAAACATTGTTGATTTATTTAAGATGGACAGTTCTGTTATGACATGTGTTGTATCGCCGAGTGGGATACGATACTGTTATATCGTGGAAACGATATAAATAACAAGGTTAATTTCAAGTGGAAAGATTTATACAACACGTAAAAGGTAAACAAATAACGGAGTTTATTGTACGGAAAAGTACAATTAACAGAGAGTTAAATAAAATGGTAAGTCAAGACGGTATGGGAACGGAAGTCGAATCGTCTCATATTTCCTTACTTCCTAATCACTTCGGCGAATCAACTGTCGGGGTTGATAGGATGTTCCATTATGACAGACACACAGAAAACGTGTGCTGCGGTATTATTCAGCACAATATCCAGTGATAAACGGATATACACAGAACAGTACAATAGTTATAATGAAAGACAAGACAGAACTTACAATACAGAGAGGAGGGGTTTAGATTGCAATAGTCACTGAAGTAATCAGTGTGAATATTACTCGAATAACACTGGAATATTAGGCCTGATACTATTCTTTACTGAAATGGATTATTTCAGCGCTGGGGCCATTCCGTGACTTAGAGTGCTGCAGCGGTGTCATCCACTCTCCAACATGTGCCTAATTTGTGTCTAAACAGCGTATTTTTTTCATTTTTCTAGTTGGATTGTTCATCTATATGACATATGATCCATTATTGTATATATTGTGGGATCACCCCTTGTTGGATACAAGAATGGACTCGCCTGATGTGTACATATTATCCTGCCTATACAGAGAGCAGTTGTCGAGTTGCCTACGTTGTTGTTAGAGTTGCTGAGACTCTTCAACTATAACACTGTCAGCACTCTGCCTTCGGGTAGAGGGCGCTCTCTGCTTCCGAGCAGAGAGCAATAACCCAGTCGTGGTTTCGCCGAAGGGTAGAAGCACGACTGGGGAAAAATAGACAGACATTTTTTGGCCGGGCCATATAGCCCGGAAATCCCAGTCAAAACTGACCATGTGTCACATGTTGCCCTTACTGGGAGGGACAACTAAATATAGTTGTCGAGTTGCCTACAGTAGTAGTCGCAACCGCTACTATTGACACTGTCAGCTCTCTGCCTTCGGGCAGAGAGCACTAGCCAAGCCGTGGTTCCGCCGAAGGGTAGAATCACGACTGCGGAAAGATAGACATATTTTTAGCCAGGCTATATGGCCCGGATGACCCACATTAAAAAGACCTTGTGTCACATTTCGCCTTAAGTGCGAAGGCCGACTAAATAATGTTGTAGATTTGAGTAGTTCTACAGCCGTTTAGTTGGTCAGTAAGTTGGTGCATATTAAGTTGGAGTTGTTTTGTATATAGACTCATTACCCGGACATACTTCTTCACGACAAGACTGTATTGTTTCTACTAATAGTATTTCTAGTATTCCTGAATTGGCTAACCCGTGTTCCAATTTGTATATTTTTGTTCAATATAAGTTACATTTTCTATCTCCATATCTGTTTTTGCTATTTATTATTTTGTGTGGTTTCTCAACAAGAATCCACAACAGTATATAAATTAGGTACAATAAATTTTGCATTTCATATGAATACAGCTACATGAAAATTGAGATGTAGTACAGTGGGGGGAATGCATATCATATATTAAGGGTGGGATACGAGACACTTGTTCCGATCGTTTATGTTATCATTACAGTGAATAATTTTTTCTTTTATAGGTCTGAATATTCAGGTTATCACGCTATTTACCAAAACGCTGTGACACCAACAAAAAATATGAGGACAATACTCGGTGTGTAAATTAACGTCTCTCAAGGCCAAAGTACCTGTACCCGGATACCTCACCCCTGAGTAACGCTTAGCACAACTGATAAAGTCTAAAGCTGCAGCATATGATACACACTGTAGTAGTTGTATGTACTTTGAAAAATTCTCCACGCGCTAATCAATGTAGTCTACACATTCAAACTTGGCATTTATTTCTTCTCTTCATCATCGACCTCTTAACAAATGTCTTCTTGAATTAACGACAATAATCTTGAAAAGCTTCTCTCTACTGCAAGGCCAAGACATTAAGCAATGACTTTTAAAAACGATATTGATTGTAAGGTCGGTGTGCGGCACTTAGTCCTCTTTTCGCTCCCATGAAAGAGATGACCTCCTTGACCTCTCCCAAATGAGTCTAATGTTTGCAGTTCAACGGGTTCAAGTCGCCTTCCACATTGAACTTGATGCGCGCATTTTGGAATATTTGCATTGTTTTTTTTTATTTTTCTTGTCAATATTCCAAAAATTATACTTTGAAAAAAATAAACACTTTACAAATTCTTCGGAAAAAAAAAATTAATGAAAGCCACCAATTAAATATTTGCACAATTTTCTGTTAATTCAATATCTGGAATCAGACTACAGAGAATTATTTTTCTAAAAGTGACGCCATACAGATAGATTATGCTAAAGTACTAATCGATCTGTTTATAAGTCGACCTCAAGAATCGTTGTTTAATACAAGGAATTGCAAGACCTGTATCTTTCGTGAATCGACACTGTCTAAGTAAGGTTATATGTCAATCAACATAAGAGGACATTTAACATTCACAGTGTTCCTTTTTTTTTTTTTTTTTTTTTTGCTTAAATACCACGTCTTTTTAAACGTAATCGACCATGGCTCCCAACAGATAGCGGAATTTGTTTGACAAACAACTCTCGCATAAATACCTTAACTTCAAACTATGTTTTTCTTTAGAGTAAAGGGTTGTTGAATATGTCATCTTTAACAGCGGCCCTTTATCTACATGGATAAAGCATTTTTGAGCGCCGGTAAAGGACTATAAGACAAACTGCAAGAAAATCGAATGCATGGTCATCAGTAAAAAGGCCAGCCCAATATGACAAATACAGGTTGGGGATACTAAAATCAAGCAGGTACAAAAATTAAAATACCTGGGAAATGTTATAACAGAAGAAGGAAAGTACGACACAGAGATCTGAAGGCGAATTGGCATGGTGAAGGAAGCATTCCAGAAGTTCGGTATAGTATTAGGAAACAAGACAATTTCGATAGAAACAAAGAAGAGAGTACGGGACTGTTATGTGATGTCAGTTCTTCAATATGGCAGTGAATGCTGGACAATATCATCGAAGATGAAGGAACAATTGAAGCAACTGAAATGTGGTTCTACAGAAGGATGCTGCGAATGCCATGGATCGAGCATGTGAGCAATGATGAGGTCTTGGAAATGATGGAAACGAAAAGGGAATTAATACTGAGCATCAAGAAGAGACAGCTGAAGTTCCTGGGACATGCAATGTGGAAAGAGGGCTTGAAGAACCTGATACTAACAGACCAGACAGAGAGAAAAAGCAACAGGGGAAAGCAGTGGATAACATCAGGACCTCATCAGTTGGATGATGGAACGAGGGTTGCATGTTGCAACAGGAGAAGGCGTGCTAAGAGCCACCGGGGATAGGAAGACGTGGCAAGCCATGATCGCCTACGTCCTGAAAGGACAGTGCACATAGAAGAAGAATTGTATGTGGCCTATCTCTTTGATTCTGGTATAGCATGTAGCGACCCAGTTTGAATGCGTCCTACTTCAGTTAGAGTATATTTATAACTATTCAGCTATTTATTGAAACTAATTATTTTCCCGGCCTTGCCCTAACCCAAACCCTTACCAGACAGTTATAATACTTTCTTATAATACGGG